>JAODUG010040875.1:0-17123 GCA_027564795.1 Aphredoderus sayanus | reverse complement strand
AGCCCCCTTACCGAAGCCCCCTTAGAGAAGGTCCCTTACAGAAGCCCCATTAGAGAAGCCCCCATACAGAAGCCCCATTAGAGAAGCCCCCTTACAGAAGCCCCTTTAGAGAAGGCCCCTTACAGAAGCCCCATTAGAGAAGCCCCCATACAGAAGCCCCCTTAGAGAAGCCCCCATACAGAAGCCCCCTTAGAGAAGCCCCCTTACAGAAGCTGTTTCAGAGAAAGGCATCCGTGAAGGGCAGCCGCTCAGTTGAGGAGTGTTCCGTACAGCTGGGCCTTGGTGAGGCTGTCCTTCCTGGTGAGCCCCAGGGAGCTGAAGGCTTGGCTGTAGGGCGGGGGCGGGGGTGGCGGGGTGGGCGGGGGTGGCGGCTGCCCGCCCTGGGGCGGGAGGCTGCGCACCTCCACCTGGTAGTGCTGCATCTCCGCCGCCAGCTCCAGGGAGCGCTGGTTCAGGGACTCACTGGAGCTGTTGGGGCTGGGCTCGGCGTACTCCCCCTGGGCCCCGGCCGCCGCCATAGCCCCCTCCGCCTCCTTGGAGCTGCCCGAGTGGTACAGGCTGTGCTCCGACTCCTCCTGGCTGTCCTCCTTGGCCCCGTAGAGGAGCCCCTGGCTGTGGGCCTGCCGCAGCCCCACGGAACCCCCACCGGGGCTGGCCGGCCCCCACGCCGGGCCCTCCGCGGCCCCGGCTCCCCCGGGGTGGCGGTGGTAGTAGTCCGCCCCCTCCTGGAAGCTGCTGTACAGCGGGCCCAGGCGGATCTTAGCCGGCCTCACCGAGAAGTGCTGCTCCGAGAAGCTGTAGGGCGACGCCCGCCCGGGGCTGCGGTACGAGTGGGCGCTCACGTCCTCCGCGCTCAGCTGCCGCCAGCGGCCAATCAGCTCCTCCTCCTCCTCCTCCTCCTCCTCCTCCGGCGCCAGCGCGCTACCGCGGCGGCTGTCGCCGTAGGCGACGCTGGGCGAGGAGGAGGGCGGCAGGGGCTCGTAGGGCTCGCTGAAGCACGAGGACATGGTGCGGCTGTACACCGGCGAGCTGCCGTTGTGGTGGTGCGGCGGCAGCTCCCCCTGCTGGAAGAGGGGCGCCACGGCGAAGCCGCGCGGGCTGTCGCGCTCCCAGGACGAGTCGCTCTTCCGCTCGTAGTCGCCGGCGTCCCGCCAGTCCATGTAGAGGGAGTGGTGGCGCGGCGACGAGGCCGTGCTGCTGGGGGCGCCGTTCCCCTTGTCCTCCGAGCCCGCCCCGCTGAAGCTGGAGTAGGAGCTGGAGCCCCCGCCCCCGTCGCCGCCGACGACTCCGACGACGACGCCGCCGCCCTGGAACTTAGCGAAGCGCTCCCGGGAGAAGCCGGGCGACGGCGGGGGCGGCGGCGCCCCGCCCACCCCCGTCACCGAGCCCTCCTCCGGGTTGCTGTCCGTGGAGACCTGGGGCCCGTACAGCGCCTTCCTCTGGCCGTGGAGGTCCATGCTGGGCCGCCGCTCCCTCTGGTGGCGGTCGTCGGGGCAGTACAGCGCCGTGTCGCTGCTGTACAGGTCCGACTTGTAGGCCGCCCGCAGGCCCAGGCGCTCGCCCACGCCCAGGCCGTCCAGGAGGAAGGCCCGCTCCCGGGCCTGCGGGCTGGGCGAGCGGGAGGCCCGGCTGCTGCAGGCCTCGTCCGGCTTCTCCAGCGCCTCGGCCATGGCGGAGGCCGGGACGGAGTCCGTGTAGGCGGCGTGGCACAGCGGGGAGTCCTCCATGTGCATGGTGACACGCTGCTGGAAGTCGTCCGGCAGCTGAGGCAGACAGGGGGAGGAAGTTGGAACAATCAGACACCAAGCAGCAACGTGCCAGTAGTACCTGGCCTTCCCTATGAAACCACGGCGATGGAAAAGAAAACGCGTACATTGTACAGGAAATGGTAAAACAGCAAAACAAGTGGCATACAGTATATCCTAGTTCCAAAGGAAGGGAAGCTGAAGTCCTTCCGTGAGGAGAAGTGACATCGTCTTGAGCATTTCTCAATAAAGAGCTCTAATCCACCGTCAGTTATGTTTCTCCATAGCAACACACATTAAGTCAACTGTAGCAAATCATCAAAAAGGAATCTAGTTAGTTTGGCAATGAGACGCCGGCTCCTTATAACTTCAGATGCAGCAGCCAAGACAGTAGACTTGACTAGGGTTGCTTCTCACACGTTTTCACAACTTTGACCATGCTACTGTAAATGCCACTTCATTTTTGTCCCCATTTCTCCAAGATAAAAACATGCTTTATTGTGGTATTCAGATATTTAATCCTACCATTAAACACCCTCTCTGTGTTTGTTTTCCTAGCAAAACAAATGACTAATGTACTTGGGTGGGAGCTCAAGAGCCACTGCACATCTCAAAGCGCTGCAGCATCAGTCATCAATATGCTTTCCACTGCCTTCCACCCACATGAGGATAATCTGCAGGGCACGCATGCATGTACAACCTTTGGCCCCCGTCATGTTTGTCGCTAAGCCTGCAGTGCCATCACTCACAAGCAAAACACATACGCAGCTGCACAGCAACAGCGGTGCCTTCCGGGGAGACAGTGCGTGTTTACAGGAGGGGGTCGTTTCAGCAAGCTTATTACTGCACATTGATATTTCCATTCAGCAATGTAGACAGAACGTGGAGAGGCATGCTTTAGCCGCTCGGACATTTGCCAGCTGTCACATGGACGAGGCATAACGCCCAGAGCTGCAACAGCGGAATGCAGTGCCAAGCTGCCCTGGCGTTAACACACTCGTCAATACCCACGTGGGGCTGTGGGGTGACCGGGCAGTCAGCTATCTCACTTACATTTCCCCCACATGCCCTTTGTAGCTCACATACCCACAGTAGTTCAGTCCACGCTTCACTATTGAAAAATACCTGTACTAGTCAGTACTATCAAACAATTAGTGCAATTACAGTGAACTGCATAAATAGCTGCTTTTCACAGCCGGTGGATTGAAAACCATGTATCGCTCTTCAGCATCATCATCATCATCATCATCATCATCTTAAGTGCTTACAGGTCCACTCACTGACTGTGGCATTGGGACCCCAGAAGCCAAAATGTCCACTCTGGCTCACTGTTAATGTTTTGAAACACAACCGTGCAAAAATAGTGCGCATGGATGTAGGGGGAGGGGCAGTGACTATTTTTGCTGTAGGGAAAGGAGTCAAAAGCCACCAGGCATCAGGCATCTGGCAATGCCTGGTGGCATATGTTGTTAAATGTTCAACCCAAAACAACAATGTTAAGGCTGTTTTAGCCACATAGGTATTCCAGGGCAAGTGTACTTTAAAATTAGGAGCTGCTTTATTTGAACGATAATGCTTATGCAAAAGATCAGTCCAGTAACGACTATAGATTTTTCATGAGCAAAGACAGCTAGAATAATTCACCTGCACCTGATTAAATTACATGTAAAGTCTTAAGTTTTAAATCTCAGTTTAATTAGTCCTGGGAGCTCACCTCAGAGAGCTGGGCCCTGTATAATGACTTGTTACACTGAAGAAGCTGGGCAGCCAGGTTGCAGTCCTTCCTGTAGAGATCCTGTGGAGATATGAATAGTCTATGTGAGAACAAGAACATCTTTAGAGATATTACTGTTCAACTGATACAATCCATTTAGATGCTGTTTTCCCCACTACTCTTGAAGAATCACTCAACTACAGTTTTCCCTGAAGAAACTCAATGCATCTGGGTATAATACATTCTGTAATGGACCAGGTTCCCAGCTAGAGATTTAGCATATTCCTTGGCTAGACAAAATTCCATTGAAATAACTATTCAAACATCCATAGTCTAGGACCAGGTGTGTAAAGTCAACCTAGGTGATCATTCGTTTGGTTTCAGATATTTTGCCAGTTTATTGAGGTTTATAACAATATACAAATCTTGTTTAAAATGTTTTAATATTCTGCTGGAGATTAATCCAATAACCAGGGCAATCTGTTTATAATTTATTTAGCAGACACTTTAAATTATTAAATTATTTTACTGTATGTATTGTTACAGTAGGTAGACTAGTTTTTGCCGTACAAGACATTTTTAACTAGTCTGGTGTAACCAGTCCCAATATTCACTTTGGGAATAGGGTCTCGGCATGCTCCATTGGATCTCTTCACAGTCATTGCCTCTACTGGGCGTTAATATGGAAACAATTGGATAGCCTTTAACGAAATCTGTGTTGCTACAACTGTATCGATTCAGCTAGCTCTACCACCATTTTGAAACAGGCTTGACTTCAACATCATCTCACTTAGCCACCCTCACTGGTCCATCAGCGGGGTGCTGTGCTAAAGATAAAGCCAACAGGGTATAATCATAGCAAATATTCTGATGAGAGCAATAGTCTGGGCCAGGCATTATTATTATTATATTAGTATTTAACAGGTCCCAACAGGTTCCTGCAGATGTCAAACTCTTACATTGTCCTCTCTGAGTTTCTCAATGGTGAGCTTAGCCTCCATCAGGTGATTATTGAGAACGATTATCTCTCTGCTCAGAGCCCTCTTCTCGTCATCATGGTGCTGAGACTGACAACGAGAAACAATTTGAGTACAATTACAGTACCGTTATGGGACAAAAACATACATACAGTAAATACATGTTAAACTGGGGTTTTCTGTCACAGGAACTTTTATCAGAGCACATATCTGTCATGACCATATTCTCATTACAAAGTTGCATACATTTCCATAATAGTTTGTCAGTGTCATACTGTTTTATATGTGTCATATACATGTCATACATGATTTCCTTTACCATGTGCATATTTAAAGGGTCACTCCTCAATTTGTGATTGGAAAAACCCTTGTGCTTGGAATCAGCATCACAAACACATTGTTGTTTTGATATGAATGGCCTCACACTGTTCTCTACCTCTCTCCCCCCCCCCCCTCACTTGTGTTTAGTTGTGGAGTTGTGTATGAGGAGAGGTAGCTTTATTGTTCGGATGACCCTAAACGCCTTACAGCTGCTGTACAGATGATGTGGGAGTTTCCGTTTATTTTTTGTTATTATTACTTTTTTTCCTAGTCTAACTTTATTGTGCGTACGTGGAGCACTGGTATTGCCACGGAAACACCATCAATATTTCTCTCTTGTAATTACATTGCCTGGTCGTGAAGTGTCATGGGGTCAGATGTGCCTTGTGGGGGCCCAGGCTTTATGATTGCACCGAGACTTATTCAGCAGCTCCTCTCAGCCCTGAAGTGGCAGTGCGTGACATGAATCAATAACAGCCCGTGGAGGGCTTCTCTGCGAGAACAAGCAGCTAGGATTTCTCCTTTTCTCACGGCGGAATAATTGTCTTTCTTTCACCACAAGTCAGGCGACCTTCAAACTCCTTACCATCATCAGATCCCCCCCCCCTCCTAACACCTCACCGCTGCCACTCACGGTAACATTATCCTGCGCTCTAACAAACCCCGTGAATATACTCAGCTGTCTGTTACTCTGTTCGTTAGAAACATGATGGTCACACAGTGTTCCCTGGAAAAGCTGGATAATTGTATCTTTCCACCGGTAAAAGCAACGTCTGACAAATGAAGAGAAAAGAGCAACACCGGGGGAACAATCGGCTCGCTATCACTGGGCCGGTGGAAGGAGGACAGCCAATTGTAATAAGCCGTAATTAACGTCAGTGGAACCAACAGCAAGGCATTCATATTCAAATCTCCCCTGAAGGCTTTCATGCCATCTCCATACATGTGTGCTTCTAATTCTCCTGTGTTATATTTAAGAATTAAAGGCTTGCAAAAGCCCCCCACTAAACTTCAAGTATGATCACGTGTTGTTCATTTGTTTTTTTTCTTTCCTTCTTCATGTAAGGGCCATTCTGGAGAGTGCGCACGTGCGACCTTTGCGTGCACGTACTGCAGGTGTACACGTGAACTCACGTTTCTGTGGATCTTTTCCTCCAGGTCTTGGTTGATCCGCTGTAGTGCAGAGTAGCTGCTCTGTATTCTAAGGGACACAAGAAACTGTGTTGTAATTATATAACGATTTGTAGCCTACTGTACATTTTCCTAACAAAGCAATGTTCAATATTCCAATATTATACTCTTGCATATGCTGTACAAAATTAAAGATGTGTTGGCTTGTTATAATGCCTCGTTCAGTTGAAATAAAATAGCCTATAGTATGAACTAACACCACATGAATGAATATGTATTTCAGGCGTGCCTGAATATAAAACGTATAAGTTTGACTACAGTAGTTAGCATTAGAAAACCTTGTAGATACAGTTAGCTATAGGTAAAGCATGGATGACAGTTGGCACACATAAGATCTTCCTCCCGCCCCTCTACACACACACACACACACACACACACACACACACACACACGCACACACACACGCACACACACACACACACACACACACACACCTTATGTGTGTGTGTATGTCCTAGGGCATACACAAAGTTATGAAGCCTGCTTCCCCAATGTCAGCGCAATAGGTTGCTAGTACAAACATGAAAATAACTCTCCTCTCCACTCAATAGTCCCACCCACATAATCTTTTTATTTACAGTGTAGGAGTATGCCTTGCTCAAGGGCATCTTAAAAGGAAGGTAAGAATTACATATCCCCCTTCTCCGTGCGTTCCTTGATCCTAAAAATGACAGTAGCATGCAAAATGTAGTAGGCTAGCCTATGCAACAACCTCCTCTGTTAACCCTCCTGTTGTCCTCCGGGTCAAACGGACCCAAATCACCTAATAAACCTAATTCTACAGCTTACACATGCATATGATGTACACTGCTGGCAATGTGTGAGTTTGAAACCCGAGGACAACAGGAGGGTTAAAAGGCACGAAAAACAAACAAAGACATAAAGAAGTAATTCATAAAGAAATAAATACACACTGCAATGACAATAAAGAGAACTACACAATCAGACGCAATCAGATGGCGCTGCCTGGTGGAGATGGCGCTGCCTGGTGGCGTAATGCGATATTATAAAGGATAACATGAGGGTTTAGACAGCGCGCATACGGTATGCATAACACTTAGGCACGCTTGGTGTCAGACAGGTGGTGACCCAACCTGCGCAGCTTGTCGGTGAACTTGTCCAGCTCCTCCTGGGCGCGCCGGAGCTCCGTCTCCAGGTACTGGCGGGTGGAGTCAAACTCGCTCTCCAGCAGCTCCAGCTTGTGTGTGGTGTAGGAGAGACGCTTCCGCAGGTCCTCCTTCTGCTCCTGCAACAAGCTACGCACCCACACACACACACAAGTATATTATGATATACAATATGAGGTAGCGCCTATGGTCATTTAAATCGACCGATTTATATAAATTTAAAGGTCCTGTAAACCCACACAGGTGCTCATAAATGTGATTGATGAGACCTCTTCTCAGGACTGTGTGGGTGTGTACACAGCATGCTTGATTGACATCTCACTCAACCGCCGGTGTTTGTAGCAGCTGTTAGAGACGGGACAACTGACAGGTTTCTGATTGGTTGTTCTGGTTTGTTCTTCCTGCAACTACTGTAGCTCCGACCGACTTCAACTGTGTGGGTGTACAGCAGCTTTAATGTAAACGTATGCCTGGAAATCCATGCAACACAGATGTGAACATTGTGGGAAAACACATGAAGCACAGCTATTCTGCGTAAGAGAACAAAAACATGGCACACTATAAGCATTAGAATTCTTTGACCCTTGCAGCAAATTCCAAATGCCCAGTCACATGACTGGTCCTACAACTGATAGGAGGGCTTAATCTGTGGTGAAATATGAGCCAGTGGACTCAAATCCATAATAGGACTAGAATCTGAAGGCTGGGATTCACAGAACAGTGATATCCCCATGCATAATTCAAGCAGACAGCACAATGGCGACTATTTTTAGAGTTGCGTGCATTACCTGGCCCTCAATCTAAAGGGCAAGTGTGAGCCAGGAGACAAAGAAATGTCTGCTATCGTGATGGAGCGTCCACAGCTGAGCTAATGGACGCCATATTGACGGACAGATGGAGGAAGGAGGAGTAATGACTCTATCTGCAACCCGATAGCAGAGTGGATGGAGATGTGGTGCCATCATTTTCTGTATTTCCTTTGTCTCTCTGTCGCTGGAGCTTACCTACTCCCATTTTCCAGCATCATACAGAACTTATATAAGAATCATTTACCCAGCATCTAGAATAATCGGTGAGATACAATTAACATAATGCTGAATAGACTGGTGTGATCAAAGATGATAAAAATGCCTCATAAACCTCTTTGGCCATGTTGTTAATCTGGGACCCTCACACAGAGACAGAGTCACTAGTGTGATTTTATAGCCTCTTGGTTCAGATGAAACATTAAGTGTTGCGTTGGCTATACAAAAATAAAATATAACTGGCATGGTACTGAATAAAAACTTTCTGCAGAATTATAAAGTGCTATTAAATGCTAATGGTAATCGCTTTTTATCTGGAATATCTTTCATTTTCTAGAAAATCGCCACAGGCATCCTTAGTGGAAGCAAATCATATTCACCTCGAGAGCTTTGAGAAGTAATAATACCTAAGAATTTAACTATTCACTGGATATCTCTGCTGAGTCGGCGACATTTTCAGCTCTGTGGTTTTATATCCAACAGACCCCCTGCCTTTCTGTCCCCTCACCAGATCTATGTCGGTGGGCAGGCAGTGATATGGGGAATACAGAAAGGTGTTGGTTGTTATGAATAGGATAGGAATAGGATGTGATGTTAAGCAATTCCAAGAACACGGAAACAAAAGAAAATCAGCCATTAGTGACCTCCACTGAGGCAGAAATAATGGGAGCTTTCATTCAACTGTGTTCAGAGGAGCGAGGAGGGGGCAGGACTGTTTAGCTGGAAGGCTACTTCAGCACCACTGGGTGACCCAGTGCACAGGTGAGAAACTAAGGCCACATTGACTAATGGATGATGGATGGATGGACTAAAGGTATATTAAGTAAGATTTTCTCCTTGAAAGGTACACCCCTTGGTTGTATTATTGCTGCGTTCGAGCATATGTCGGAACTCGGAAGTTTGAATTGGAAGAAACATTTCAGAAAAAGAATATAAAATGCCCCCTCATCTCGAAATTCGTGTTCCGACTTGAGTGACAGCAACATGGCTGCCCATGCCACAAAATGTATGTACTGTAAATTCTTTTTACTTGTAAAACACAACGAAATGCAATTTGAGATTTTGCTACATGAATTAATATACATACACAATTGGATATGTAAAGATATAACTTTGAAATGTGTTACTGTAATGTAATTAGCGATTAGCGATTTTAACAGCTACAGTCAACAAAGTTCACAATGCTGATATGCAACAAGTGAGGCACAATGGACGGGCGTCCATGTTTTGCCGACTTCCGAGCTCGCACCAGCTCAAATGTATAGAAGTGACGTGTTTCCCAGATCCCACTTCCCACCTCCGACTTATGTCGAACGCAGCATTTAGAGCTCACAATTTCCTCCAGAGTTACTATGTTACCATGGCGTCTGTTATCTTCTCTGTTTTAATTGTCAGAACATAAATTCTGGTGTGGGGAAGGGGGAAGGCAGGTTTTCTTCAGATTCCGATCTTCGTTCCTGTCAATTTTACTTAGTATACCTTTAAATTATGGACAGTTTATGAAGAGAACGACGACGAAGGCTTCGCTCTTACCTCTTCTTCTGATGTTTACCTCCGTTTCTGGGAACTTTTAAGGCGGTTTTGCCAATGTATATCTTTTTCATGGTGTGTCTGTGTTCGTTCCCTCTCATGTGTTATAAGGTTTCCGCGTCACGACAGGGCGAGCATGAGTGCGTTAGGGTCTCCCGATGGACCCCAGCTAAGCCTGGCGCGCGCAAGCTCTCTACCTCGGTTGACCCTGGCGAACAAAGCAAACAGACCAGTTGCCGACAATTAGAAACCCAGACAACTCCGGCTGCAATTACCCATTCCCCCAACCGCCCCCACGCCAGCACTTACTGTATCTACAAACTCATTTATCTACTAGATGTCCACGCATGTCAGACGCAACCTGGCATCTCCAACCATCCGGACTGAAAAGAGCTTGACAGTCCTAATAGACTTTCCTCTGTAGGAGGAACTTGTGTAAACATTTCTCCCCTTCTCTCTGTGTCTCGATAGGGTCCACAGCGCCGGCGTAGCCATCAAGCTACAGACAAATGGTTTCGGTGATTAGATGAGGCAGCTGTTCCATCTCTCTACCCAGAGCCATTGGCTGTCCAGGCTGAGAAAACAGAGACATGCTCCGCTCTGCAGGCCTCTGCAGTATACCGCCCAGCCCAGCGAAGCATTGTGTCTGCACTGTTTGAGTTACTGTACACTACTCCATTGTGTTATGATGTCCGCAGAACACCCTCCCCAGCATACAGTTTGCTTGAGGCTGTGACGGGTAGTGGGAGGGGTAGTGATAAGTACCAGCCACTCAGCACTCATTTGAGGGATGTTTTTATAACCCTGGCTTCGAACACAAGGGGATTTCCCGACACAAATCAAGTGTGTGTGTGTGTGTGTGTGTGTGTGTGTGTGTGTGCGCATGCACAAACATACATATATGTGCAAACATAAAGCACGTACGTACACAGACATGCAGAATATCCACAGAAATGTGATTTGATAACAACCTCATATACACACACGCACGCCATCTAACCCCGAGCTGTCAAGTTAAGTGAGTTACCTGTAACTACAATTACAGGTAACTCACTTAACTTGACTCTAACTTAAGTTTAAGTTTCTACCATGAACATTATGTCAGGGAATGTGTTGAATGGTTTGGGCATTCTTTTAAGGCTTCACAGTGATGCGGTGTGGAATCCCATGCGTAATTACATAATAGCAAATATTTTGACTGGATTTGAAAAAATAGGCATTACTAGGTGGTTATTTAGTCAAATCTTGTATTCCAAAATACGTATATTGTGATATATATGGTTACCGTGGTTTTTATCATGCCCTCCAGTCTTACTATAGAGTAGTATGCATGCATACATACATACATACATACATACAGGTACATACATACAATACATACATACTGTACTTACAGTACAATACATACAATACATATACACATACAAGAAATACATATATACATACAAATACATATATATACATACATACATACATACGTACATACATACATAAATGTGTGTGTGGGGGGAGCCATGGAGACAGGTCCCTCTTCCAGATGGTGACAGCTCACCAACGCCACTGGAGCCTTCAGTACAGCTGCTCCCCTCTGAGTCATAACACACCTATTGTATGTGTGTATGTGTGTGTGCGTGTTCACGACAGTGTTGGTGTGCCTGTCGCATGTGGGCATCCGCATGTGTGTGTGTGTGTGCTTGTGAGTGCCTAAATATCTGAGTGTCACATACTGTGTGTGTTTGAGTGACAGTGCCAGTCCCTGTGTGTGTGTGTGTGTGTGCCAGCACTGGTGTGGGTGGGTGCATTTGTGTGAAGTTTAGTGTGAATGGTGTGTGCTTGTAAGTGTGTATTGTCTACTATATGTGTGTGCTTACAGCATGTGTCCATGCAAGCTTCTCTGTGTCTATATCTGTGTCTGTGTGTGTGTTTATCTCTGCCTCTGCGTGCAAGCGAAGGCTCAACCCACAATGCCCTAAAGAGTGAGGGGACGGCTTATAGTGTCGCACCACTCAGTACGCTGTGTCGGGTGATTCCCCCCCCCTCCCCCGCCCTTGTCTTCACACTGCCGCAGAAGGCAGACTGGTCCCCTGGTTTAGCTAGCTCTGCCTGCCACCCACTCATGTGCCACTCTGACATTTGAGAGGCAACTTGGAGAGGAGAGGAGAAAAGGAGAGCGGAGCGGTAAGGAGAGCAGATGAGAGGGAAGGAGAGAAGGGAAGAGGAGAGGAAAGAACGGGACAGCAGAATTGTAAGGAGAGACGAGACGGAAGGGAGAGGAAATGATGAGAAAAGGAGACAGGAGAGGAAAGGAGAGAAGATAAGAGGAAAAGAGAGAAGGGAAGAAGAGAGGAAAGGAAAGGAAAGAAGGGGAACGCAGGGGAGAAAAGGAGAGGAGAGAGGAAAGGAGGAGAAAATGAGAAAGGAGTGGAAAAGAGGAGAAAGAGTAGAGGAGAGGAAAGGAGTGCAGAGAGAGGAAAAAGGAGAGTTTTTTTCTCTCCCATCTTTTTCCTATGGGCCTTCTCCCTCACACTCCCTGCCTTTTCCGCTGTGCAGACACCACTATATCATTAGACAACATGGTGGTGGATGGGGGGGTTAGAGAGAGACTGACTCATGCTGTAGAGCCAGATATACTCAGGTCAGCACACAGGGCCTCCCCCAACAGACCAGCGCAGCGGACATGAGAATGAACCCAGTGCCTTACGTTGCATACGGTATGTGTATATGTGTGTGTGTGGGAAGGGGTGTATGGCTAGCATTGATCCAGCTGAGCTAAGGCACTGTTTACAGTGCCTCACCTCAGCAGATGCAGCATTAGTGAATGGCTTTCATGTGCTGCCAGTGGCACGGGGATGAGTACATTCACGACATGAGGAATATGCATGTGCATATATATCACTAAAGTAAAATCACACATACGGCTTTTATATTGCTTTTATATGTGTATTGTAAGTTCTCTTATTTATTTACGGTATACATTTTTGGAGGGAAAGGGGAGAGGGGGGTTGTGGACTGAAAAAGCTCAACTTGGCTGTTGTCTGGGGAAATGCTATATACATTTAATATAATAACATAATACAATATAGGTACATATTTAACTATGTTGTAGTCTAAAATACTAGTATATATTTAGCTACATAATAGAAAACAGTTTGTGTTTTTCTTTCTAGGAACAAATTAATTTAAGTTGTCCCATTTGTAGAAACAGGAAAGAAAACATCATGCACCCACACAAGAAAAAATAAATCTCTCTCTCTCTGTCTCTCGCTCTGTCTCTCGCTCTAGCCCACATATGCACATGCACACAAACTGTACTATCAAAATAAATAAATAAAATACAGCAAGGCTGCTCATGGACAAGTCATGGTGCCAATGTGTCCCACTGAGAGCTGGCCTAGCAAGTGTTATCAGACCTCCAGGACCCTGACCCAAATTCACCATTCAAAGTTAACAATAATATGGGACAGTCTTATCAACTGAGTCACGGAACAGCGTCTCCCGAGGGAATCGTTCCTAATTATTTTGCGCTGCAAATCTTCCATTAACTTGTGACCTGTGTCAGGGTCCCGAACTCTGCCCCAAATGATACGGGTCATAATAAGTATGTATCCGGACTTATAGACGTATAAAAAAAACTTATAGAAAGTGTTGTGCTTTTGGTTTGAGAGTCAGAGCGCATGCTTCTCCCTCACTCATTGAGTGGCTGGCACCCTTCTCTACTCTCCCCATGCAGTGTACTATAGGGTCACAATCCTCCCAATATTCCCTTCAATTTGTATAGTAGGGGATATATGTGTCTGCCTTGAGGAAATTTGGGGTTCTGGATTTCTGCCACAGTCAAGGGAAATGGGCCAGAGCGCCGTAAAAAGCTCTCACAAATGTTTCAGCTCATTAAAATTCAAACACACACACGCACGCACACGCTTGCAAACACACGCACAAACATGCAGTCACACTATATTGTTTATGAGTGGTGCTCAAATGGACAGCCTGTTATTAGGCAGTTACATAACAAAGGACTCTGCGAAGCTGATTGTGGGCGCTGCATAGGTGTGCTTGTTTGCATGTGTGTGTGTGTGTGTGTGTGTGTGTGTGTGCGTGTGTGTGCGCTCCCAATCTCTCGTCCATGGATAAAGACTCAGACATATGTGGTCCACACATCCTCTCTCATGAGCTGACTTAAAAGCTTCCTCTAAGGACAGTTCAAACAGTCCTTTTTAGCAGGAATAGAGGAAAATATACGGCTGGAGAGAGGGGAGACTTTGCAGCTTCAAAAAGTCAAGCATACTGTAAATGCTGGGATTCGGAAATGAGGCGTTTCAATGTTTGAACGTGCTCTGTGTAAACTTTATATAACCTGTGTATAGACGGCAGTTCGACCACCTATCCAGGTGTCTAACAGCCTCATTGTTATGCACAGCAGGTCAGACTGGCCGTGTTGAAGAGAGCAAAGGGGAAGAGAAATAATAGGGCCGAGACAAGTAGATCTACTTAATGACCCCCACAGGAGCTGTCAGTACTGTATAATATATGGACAGAGAGACCTAGAATCAAGTAGAGAGAGAAACAGAGAAGGGAGGGAATGAGAAAGAGGGAGAAAAGGAGGAAAACAGAGTGCACACTACCTGAATGTTTAGTTCAGCAGCCCTTGTCCTTCTACGTAAAACTACAATATTTTGCCTGACATTATTTATATGCATGAATAGGCTGACAAGCTGTATCAGGCATCTTGCCGTCTTTGTCACAACTTTAACAACATTGGAAACATCCATGCTAAAATGTGATTTTCTTGTAGACAATATTGTTTTCAGATTGGCTAAATATTTTGCAATGGGCTCTACTTATCAATAATAGTGAGTATCCAGAGAGAAAGAAATACACTCTAAATGTAAAGTATTCCAAAGTACTATTATTCTATTGTAAGGTGTTTATTTGATCTACAATGGTCATTTTCCCCAGCCCAGCCTAGTCTCTTTTTTAAATGACAAAAGCAGGCAGTCGATAACTGAGTATTTTGACCAGTGCAGTTGAGTCTATTCATCTCAGCTCTATAGGTGTCCTGTGCTCATAGCGAGGACCGTGTAACAATCTGTCTTCCGCTAACCTCAGTAGCCCTGAGCAAGGAAGTCTGGGCAAGAAAGGGCACAAAAAGTGTAAGGGTGTGGGCAGGGATTTCAGGACATTTCATCATGCTGTAAGGCTTTGAGATGGCTTCTGGGACTGCAGGAGAGACGCATGGACTCTATGGAATACATTGGACACCCACAGCTTATTATTTCCAATACCAAAGTCAATCTTTGAAACAAGATTGAAAAAAAGACAGAAAAGAATTATGATGTCTTTTTTTAAATGCCTAAATGGAATGTACACATTTGAGCATGGATCCCAAAAATATGTTTATCAAGTAGAAGTTGGAAAAAAAAAATGTCTTACTTAACTAAACCACCTATTCTCTTACAGCAAGATTCATTCATTGGGCACAGGAGACCAAACACAAAACCACCCTCTTGACACTGACACTACCAATTAAAGTCTATTCATTTGTAACTCTACAGAAAAATAGAAAGAATATTATTGTTGTCCTTTTGTTTAGTAACACTATTTTACTGTATATTAAAGCACTTTAAAACAGTACTGTGTTCTACTGTTAGCTATTTGGATTCATTTTATAAAAGAAAGTGTAATCAGAACAGTTAAACAATTGTTATTACATAGGTAGAATTCTCTGTATAATCGTTACTCTTTTATTACAACTTTTACTTTTTGCAAAGAGCGTAGTAATAGGCTGCTATTAAATCTTACCACACCACAAACCACCAGCACTGTACCAAGTAATCACTGTTATGACAAACACAGGCAGACATGGTGACAGGTGACTGGCCAACAGCCTACTTTCTTGCGCAACCAATAAACATACCTGTAGCGGTTTCTTTGGTAACAACTAGAGCGCGCCTCATCAGCATCCTGACAGAGGGGAATCTCACAATAACACATGCGCCACAGTCTGCTCTGTACAGACGAGAAATCCCCTGCATAGAGGGCTCACGATGCACTCTCATACATCTCTCCCCCCCCCCACCCCCCCACCCCCACCCCCACCCCGCAGAACTCACGCTCGTACTGCCGCGACACCCCCATACCGAAACAACAAATAAAACATTTGAATAAATAGAAAAAGTGTGCAGAATACAACCTTTACGGCGGATCGGTCGCCCAGACGGTGATGCATCGCCGAGAGCCGAGTGCACGCGCAGAGAGGACCCGGCGCCTATATAACGGCGTACACGCGCGCACACACACACACACATACGCGCGCGCACGGCCGTTTTGGCTTGAGCGCCCGCCCACACACTCGCTCAAAAAGGCACACCGCACAGACCTTGTCGTTTACAAGAAAGACGAGCCTACCTTCCACTGAGGCAGAGCTTCATCCTGTAGCCCTGCTGGAGACGTGCACACGCACATGAAATCCTCAGTGTGGTGTGTGTGTGTGTGTGTGTGTGTGTATGTGTGTGGGCACGTGTGTGCGTGAGAGAGAGAGAGATAGAGAGAGAGAGCTCCCCCCACCCTCTGCCTATAAACCCTGCTGGGTCTGGAGAAAACCCCCCTATGCAATCTGGGCTGGCTTACCCAGCTCTTCTAAAGATGTGGGACCCCCCACTCCCCCTTTCTCTATCACTCACACACACAGACACACACACACACACACACACACACACACACAAACCCCTCCAGAAGATACAGGAAGAGAGAGGAGAGAACGAAACAGAGCGAGAGAGAAGGAGTGAGAGAGAGAGAGAGTCACTGGGCGAGAGCAGGGGAAATAAAGACAAAGATAAACAGAGAGATGGGGGGGAGGGAAGAAGATGGAGGGAGGAGGGAGAGAGAGAGGCAGGGAGGGAGAGAGTGGGAGGGAGGAAGATAGAGGGAGGCGCGTGGGCGGAAGGATGGAGCTGTGAAAGATCTGTACGGAGCGCAACCAAGAGAGGGAGGGCGAGCCAGATAGAGAGACAGGGGGGAGAGAGAGAGAGAGATAGAGGGAGAGAGGGAGAGAGAGGCTCACCTGAGAGCATCTGCGTTGTTGAAGCCCCCATCAGGCACCTAGAGATAGATATATGATATATACAGTAGAGAGAGAGAGAGAGAGAGAGGACAAAAGTGTGTTAGTGGAAAATAACCCAAAACAAACAGAAACAAGCCACAAACAGCAACACACATACCGTCATTTCCCTCTCTCTCTCTCTCCCTCTCTCTGTTTTTTTCCATCTGTCCTTCCTTTTTAGCCTCTTACCTCTCTCTCTCTCTCTCTCTCTCTCTCTCTCTCTATACTAGTGTCTACATCTGCGCTTACAGTGAGGTGGCTCGAGAACAAATAATATCATATCAACTGTGTGAAGGAGAGAGAGAAAGAGAGAGAGAGAGAGAGAGAGAGAGAGAGAGAGAGAGAGAGGCGGAGGAAGAGAACGGAAGCTTCTGTTGCAGCCAAACTGCAGATA
>JAODUG010040864.1:0-17123 GCA_027564795.1 Aphredoderus sayanus | reverse complement strand
GACCCAAATCACTAGCTCTTTGTGGCAGATAGAAGGCGCTAAACCTAATTCTACAGCTTACACAGACATATGATGTATACTGCTGGCACAACAAGGTAGTGTGTTGGAAACCAGAGGAGGGTTAAAAGGCACATAAAACAACACAAATACATAAAGAAATAATTAATAAATAAATACACACAGCAATGCCAACTGAAAAATACACAAATCATACACAATCAGATGGCGCCACCGTATTCCCAAATACAAGATTTCTGAGTACATTACGAGGGTTAAGCTTGATTTCTAAAGTGATTAAGAGCCTGTGTTGAGGTGTTTGCAACCTCTAACTGCTCCAGTACTGCTGCTCAGTGTTTGATCAATAGAAGAAGACTGTGGTTATACATAGCAAACGTGAATGTGTGAATATTTGAACAGCAAAGCAAGTTTCCTTAAATAAATGAAGGATAAAAATAAAAACTGCAGGTGCAATAAGATGATGGAGGAACCATACGGCATTTCTGCTGGCCTAGATGCAAGATAGCAAGATCTAACAGAACTTTTGTGTAGGAAAAACTATATAAAAAAATTTCATATAGCCTACATTGTTAAATTATCTTATGGCTTACCTTCTTGATTTTCTTGATTTCAGTGTCATCGTCACTGGGCGGGAGTTCGGGACTCGACTGGATCTTCTCGTTGTCCTTGAGCAGTCCGGCAATCTGATTTTCGCCATAAAGACATTTATTTACACTTTGTTCTTAGCACAGAAGGGCATTAGGTTTGGTGAGGCACATTCTAATATACATGTATGTTTGCTAATATTGGTGTATTTCAATCAGTGGGCTAGCACACTGTAGCCATACTGCCTTTCTTTTAACATGAGCTGTCCCCAAACATTATATCCGATCTCAAGGCAAAACATCAAAATATTCTACATTTTAATTAAATATATTTCAAGTCAAGTTGATGTATATATTTTTTGTTTTTAGAAATTTTTTAATTGTAATTTTCAATTCAATCTATGTCTGTCCATCTACGTTTTCTTTTAAGTTCCTATAGAGTACCTTTGTCGCACTAATATGACACAATATATGACTGAGACTTGGCACAAAGCAAATGTATTTTAACCAAAAACTATAATGAAGCAAATGTTCCTTTAACACGTTACATCTTTCATATTCCCGGACAGAGACATAGATTTCAGTCAGGCTCTAGCAACAGCTACAATAGAGATGAATGGCACATATTAAGGACATTAAAATAGAACAGCATTAGCATATTAAAGAAAGATGTATTTGATCTCCTCTGAACTAAATAATGAGAATTCAAAAACTCTCAACACTGACAGATCTAATGAGGACATATAAGTCTATAGGACATTGTAGTGGCACAGCTAGCTAAGGTGCTGTTGATGTATTTGCAGTGTTGTGGATTTGAATGTGGGTCAGGAACTGCATCATGGGTCCCCTTTCATTCTATCTCCTACTTTTCTTTTCAATGTTTACAATACAAAATTCTGTGTACACAAACACACACACAGTATAGGCATACACAACATAAGCACACACGTGCTAGAACTGTGAAATTACACTCAAGTTACCTCTGATTTGAGTCGCTCTATCTCGATTTCCCCATCCTCTATCTGTTGTCGAAGTTGCTTAGCAACCGTTTTCTCTGTCTCCACTATTTGGAGTAGATGGAGATACTTCTGCATGAGGGTTTCATGCTCTGTAGCCAGGTTCCTATAACTATATACACATTCACCCACACACACAGACACACAAAGGACCTTATTAACACGCATTTAATGAGTTCACAATAAAATTATGAATGTAAAAGCCGGCGTCTAATCAACATGTGTTTGATCCAACAGCTACCTTCCATCAGCACTGAGTAAAGGCACTTTTCTAATTCTAGTGGGCTTTAGCAAATCATGTGTAAAAGATGCTTCCGCATCGGTGGCAAATGCATACATTGCCCACTCCTCTTTGTGCATCTAAGTAACTCAGCGCAGGCTCCACCATTAATAATCATTGCATGCAAAAAAAAGGATTTGTGAATAGTTTGCTTTAACAGGCTATGATTTGGGAGAGGGGTCAGTTTAGCTCTAAGTAGCATCCCAGTATACAGTACAGTAGGTGATAGGCATCATGAAGCCCACACGGAAGAAGTGGTAATACCAGAGGATTGTTGTAGCCAGTGAGAAGTACTGTCAATAGCTACCATGTACTTTGTTCGGGTCAAATTACAGTAAGAATATTGTTGCATGTACTGTAACTGAGAGACCATGGTTTCATTACTAACCTCAGACCTAGGGTCACTCAGAAGGCCAAGCTCCTGGCTTCAGAGAGTGTGTTTAGAAACTGTTGCAACCATCTTTCACATACAGTACAGTTTATAGCCATAGATTAGAGCTCTTTTCAGCTGGGAGAAAATCAAACTATTAAACATACAGTGAAATGCAAATTAAAATACAGTTTCTAATTTCATTGCTGTGGCACAAGATATAGGCCTTCCTCCTCCTTGTAATGGCTTGCTTTCAATGAATGCAAATAATTCATTTAATTATAGAGGGACATTTATTTTTCCATTCTTATGGATATATAATTCTCAAAATCTGAATTTAAACATGATCTTTTACTATACGTTTTGCTTACAAATATTTTTTTTTCAAGACGTTTCCTTCCTAGGAATCTGAGACATTTTTGTGACAACCGCACAACAATACAAGCATTCAGCATCTCTCAGAGGGCATGTTACCCATGAAATGTGTGCTCCTTTTCATTTCAGTAAAGAACCCTGTAGAAGCTACATCACTACAGAGGCAATCACTCAGCCTGCAGCTTCATCAACTGCCTTGTGATTGGTCAGCAAGGGGTTGTTAATCACACCACAATCCATGGCTGAGAGGGAAAGGGGAAGGGTAAAATCCTTATTATGTGTGAGACTACAGTACTAAGCTTAACATAGAAGTTACCAATATGTACTAATGCATTCAATATAATTTTGTAGGTTTGTTTATTTATTTTATTTCTATTTTGTTTGTGTTTGATGTGTTTTACATATTTTGTGTAAATATGTAAAATGTCATGCACATTTTACATTTACATTTACATTTACGGAATTTGGCAGACACTTTTATCCAAAGCCACCTTCATGTAGTACATTTGTCAATACTTGGACAGGTCATACACGAACAATTGTAAGCAAACAATATTCTAACTAGAACAATCGCAGCATAATGTCATCATGTCTATTACAACGTAATCAACCATATAAAAACACAATAGGTAAAGGCCTAACTAATTAAGTGCTTAGTACATAGGTTTTATTTTAATTTTTTTAATTTTTTTAAATAGAAGGAGCATAAGAGCATGAGGTAAGTGCATGAGGAGTAAGCAGGGGATTCAAAGTTGACACTTTGAGATAGGAGAGAGTCCTAAGAGGTGGCGAGGTCATTGGTCAAGGTACCAAGGTGGATTGTGAAGAGATGCGTCTTGAGTCTCTTCTGAGTACATTACGAGGGTTAAGATGGGTAGTTTTCAGTTCTGAAAGCTTGTTCCATTACTGTGGTACCATGACAGAGAATAGGCGAGACTTTGGTGAATGAGTCTTGAGGCTTCGTAAAGGTGGCATCGCCAGCCGGGCCAGCCGACGTGGTAAAACGAAGTGCTCTTTTTGGGGTATACAATGAGAAGAGTAGGGGTCCCAGCACAGATCCTTGGGGGACTCCTGTGTTGAATGGGCAGGGTTTGGACGGGTATCAATCCCAGAGGACTTGCGGTTTGTCAGATTCTGAGCTTAGCTAGAGTTGAAAAGAAGATCTGGTTGTTTACCGTGTCGAATGCAGCGGACAGGTCTAGAAGGATGAGGACTGAGGAGAGGGAGTATGCTCTAGCACATCACTAAGTTCATTTGAATGGACCTAATGGATCCAAAATATCGAGTAAGGAATACATCTGCAAACAAGTGTGAAACAATTGTTTGGGCTCCAAACATTACTAATAAAATGGTTGAACGTGAGGTGATTGATGTGCAGATTTATTTCTTATTTTTATATTATATTATTTGTGGAAATAGCTAGAAATCAATCAAAATTATAACAGAACAGTAATTATTGTAATGGTTTTAAAGTAAATATGAGAAATTATTAAATATATTTTTATATCACTGATGCCTTGCACCATTCCAATGCATTATTGCATTATTGTTAACATTTCACTAGTTTTCATTTGAAGAGTAACTTATTCCCCATGTGGTGTCTGTGGTGAAGGTTATGGGTTGAGAGGTCATGTGTATTGCTAATACCTGGCCTGTGTGATAGCGGCAACCCATTCATCACAGTCTTTGACATCCTCTGTACGGAGCTCCAGAGCCTTCTGGTTGTCATGGTTGAATGTGACAGTGAAGTAGTACTGGAAAACAATAAGACACAAACACCCACACTTTGTTTTACAGTGTACACTACAGTGATTTACTGTAATACTCAAAATTAATTGCTGTACAAGTTCTCCGCGTGTAATAAAAATAAAGATATTCTAGTAACTTTCTTAATCTGTATAGTATGTACTGAACACACATTTGCAGCTGTGTGATATGCATATGTAAAACTACAGTATATGCAGGTCTGTGTGTGTCTGTTCAGGTGGTGTGTGTGCGTTTTGGTGCCTCCATGCAAGTATTGGTGTGTGCAAGTGGGTGTGTGTGTGTGTGTGTGTGCGTGCGTGCGTGCGTGCGTGCGTGTGTGTGTGTGTGTGTAGAAGGCAATGAGTGAGATCCTATATGAAGTAGTCCTTGGAGATTCATTAAGCCCTCTGTACATTCTGTCTGTAACCTGGCAACTCACCTCTGAATTGGTGGAAGCCTCTCAGTGACTCTACATTTTCTTTTCCCTTTCAGCCAGTGATTTGGCTGCATTAGCAACAAAAACACCTTTGATTCTGCTACCCCATGTTGCACTCTCCCAAATTAACACCACTGACAGTGCCATTTGTCTAGAATGTTAAATTACAACAATTATGACAAATGTGTGTGGGTTTTCGTTTTAAGCCTAGCTTTACACATTTTAAAATCAACAAATAGGTGGTCATTGCAATAATGACACAACCAGCCTATTTGTGGTTGAAATGCATCAAATTATATAACACTGATGCATTGTAAATAGCCCCCTTCAAATCCAATATATTGGATTTTTATCCCTTCCAAATGCCAAGAGCAAATCATCTGTGAAGGGGAGTAATGTTCCATATTTCCTGATGAGCAGCAGAACAGGCCTTTGTCAATAATGTGCTTCCCAGCTCTTGCTTCCTGTGAGCTGGTGTGTCAAGCCTTTTAGGCTGCTATATTTAGCATGCCGTCGCTACATTTTTGGCCACAGAGACATTATCTGTCAGCAAGAGAGACAACACAGCCTGTCAAGCATTTCCACTCGTTCTTATTTCTAGAACCCCATTAAATGCAGTTGGTAAGCTAACCCCACCCGAGCACCCCTGCAGCTACCCCCACCCCCCCACCCCCCCCCACCCCACGCCCCCCACACCGCAACTAACAAGACACGTCCAATACTGGCAAATTTGCAGTGTTTGCTAAGCGAAGCACAATGCCTTTCCGTGCTGTTGCACATTTTGTTGGCCCCTTCAAACACACTTTTTCAGATGCAAATAGGGGTTGCCATAGTAACTGTGGGCTTAAACGTAGCCCTCCTTCTAAATGAGGAATAAGAACATTTAAAAAGTGGAACACTCCAAAGAATACAATGAGAGAGGAGAGTGAGAGAGATGGGGAGAAGGAGGGCGAGTGAGGGAGAGAGAGGAAGTGATCCTTTTGAGGAGTGAGGCTATAAAAAGCGCTACAGCCCTGCAAGGTGGCAGTTGGCTTGGCATCTATTCTCTGCATTGTCTCTCTCTCTGTCAGACACACACACACACAGATAAGATCCAGCATTCAGCTAGCCTTTCCTTCAGCATCGCAGAGACGCACACAGACACTGAATTGCCTTAGACACCCTCTAAAGCCAACCCTCATAACCGACGGCTGAATGACATTCTTTGTTTTTCCATGTGAGCAATGGGAGAGAAGCTAATGGTTGTGCCTTCACACAGCAAGACCATGATAGATGTGTTTTCGCTGTCCTGGCGTCACCTTTCCACAAGACTGCTTTGTGTTATAGATCACTGATCTTCGATAGTGGCAGGGGGGACACAGCAGTGAAGATGTGGACTTTAGAGAAATCACACACACGCACGCACACACACACACACACCTGTTGATGCACAGACATGTACGCTTCATCTATCTACACAAGGACAGATTCAAGTACATGTAAACATGTAACAGTATGACATATTAAAATATGAGTGTATTGTTTTGCATTGAAACGAGCAAGTACAGTACCTTTACATTACCTGATTTGTACCTCTAGAAGTGTGCAGGGGTACATATTATACAGATTAAAGGCTCCCATTTGATTCAGTGTTGAGATAAATTCACTGGAGCAGTCTGTACCAACGGCTGTCATGTTGGATGCCAGTCAGAGAATCAATTCAAATCTAGATTGGTCATGTCTCCCCTATACTGACATCATCATAGGATCTTCTACAGTAAGTAGGAAAACAGACTGACAGTGAATTCATTTCAACATTGTACAAAGCAAAAGCATCTGTAGACTTTTGAGTGACATAGAAGTAACATGAGTTGATTATCAGCCTATTCCTATATGCAAATTTAAGCCATCAAAACTTTTTTATTTTCAATGTACTTTATCAACTTTTATTAAGGGCAGATTCAGGAATTCAGGTTGCCCTAAAAAAACTCACCGGTTGGTCTATCAGGGGTTATCCAACTAAGTAAGGCAGCCGTTCCCACCTATACTGTTCTGCTTGCCACTGTGCATATGAAAAGCATGTGCCGGCCCATGACATCTCTGACTGCAAGCATATAGCTATTGGTCTGTATGGAAAACATACAGAATACTGCTACAAGTGTGAGTCTTATGTCACATCTGACACGCAACAGCTCTGCTGAAAAAGAGCAGAGGGAGCAAGGCTACTATACAAATTCTGATGGGCATTAGAGTTCAGCACCATGGACAGTACCACCACTGTCCATGGTTGATCGATTTAAAAATGTATTCTTACATTGCAAAATACTCAACTGGTAACATTAGCCACATCATAATGTACAGTGGGTATACAGTAAACGGTGATTGAGTCTGGTCTGTGGGTCCAAAGCTTTGCAGCAATTGACCATAACCGATGCCATTAAGATGGTTAGGTTAGAGATGTTTTGCAGCTGCTGAGAGACTGAGAGAACAACTTTTCCTCAGGGTTTAGATTTAATCCTCTGACACCACAAAGCTGTTGCATCAGCCCTGGAAACAACCTTACATACATACAACCATACATACTGTACAACCATGCATACATATAGATGTTTTTATGCACCATGTATTGCTTTTTTTTCTTCGTTATATTATATCAATCTTATGTTTTGTCTTTTGTAGTGTTAAGTAAACATTTTGTCAACACAATACCATGCAGGCATAGATTTACCACAATCTAACCTTGTGTCTTGACCTTAAAGCTCTTTCCAGTGAACAATGCAGGTTTAATATGTGTTAGTAACACTTTAGCATAGTGCATAGGCATCAAAGAGCACTTTGCAAAATGACTGAATTAGAAATATAACAGCATAATAAAATAAGAATGCCCAGAAGGATAGGGTGGGGGACTTACTTTGTAATAGGAAAAACAGAACCTGCCACCTGTCATAACCTGTTATGCTTAAATGCTAATGCCAGCTCAGTCCAACATTCAAAGTGACAACCTACTAGTTATCTAACGCGTAGATGCAATGCACACCATGACAAAAGCCCAAATCAGCTTGTTGATCCAATAGTTAAACTTTTGACTTTAATTCTCCATTGCCACTGATGCAGAGATTTTGCTCTGTGGGCTGCATCTTAGCAGAGCAGATTGTTTGGAAGGTGACTGCAGTCATTGCTCTTACTGCTGCTTGACCACTTTTTTGTTAAACACTTTTCATCCCCATGTTCTGTACAGTATGTCATTGTGGGGAAAAAGCAACTGTATGTCTACTGTTTGACTGCATGTTTTTTTTTTAATGAGCACGTGTTTTTGCCCATACACAATTGTGTGGTGCGCAGAGCAGAATTGAAATTAAATATGTAAATATGTGATGCGCAGATCATAGTTTGGTTTTCATTCATGAGCTGTCGTTAACAAGCCCATGATAATAAGAGAGCTCAAGCAAGCCAGGTCGCTATAAACCGGGGAGACGCAGTTGCCAAGGTAGGATGCTATTAATATCAACACGAGGAATTGAATCAATACGTCAAACCAACAAGGAAGGGGCAGCTCTCCACCACCGCAAGATGGCAACCTTCAAAGTTTTAATACAGCCTAAGTTTCTACCTTTAGCATAATACGCATTGTACATTTGGAGGAGTAAAATGAAAGACTTATGAATTAACTAACGCAAATGTAAACGCGACCATGAGAAATAAGCCTAAGCCTACAGGGCCAAAGTAGTGGGTCCTTTATTTGTTTACAGTGTTTCTTTTAATGATGCATTTGGAGCATTGTAGGCATTTGCATATTTTTTATTTTCAGATATGCTTTAATCTGCGTCAGGCTTTAGCCCTAAAATGTGTGAGCAAAATTCAGTCAATGAGTTGAATGTGCTATTACGTAACGCCAAACGTCAAGTGAACTATAACGCAACAATTGTTGCCGTGCAAAAAATTGAATTAAAACAAAATAAAAAGCTTTTGCAGAAGAAGACTAAACCGATAACGTTCATATCTTGGAGCATTTCTAAAACCTGCTAAGTGTTTAAATGCAAAGCAACCTTGAAATAACATTTTCATATAAGTGGAAATAAATGCTACAATGTTTCTGGCCAACAACAACATGACACATTAACTACAATGTGTGTATGTGCATAATCTTCACAAAGTATTATCCCACATATCGAAACTCTCGATCGATATCTTACTCTCGATCGATATCTTACCTGCTTCTCTAAGCATTCCTTCGCAGAGAGTGCTGGTTTAGGGGACAGCGCCCTGTCACACACACAGCCCTCCAGCAGGTACAGTCCGGAGGGGCGTGAGCTGGAGTCATTCTCGAAATAAAATAACATGTTCTGCAACAAAGCAAACCACTTGGCGTGCCATTTTGTGTTGTCTGAGCTCTTCTTACTCAGACAACCTCGCCTCGTGCCATCCTTCTTTGCCAACAGAGCCAGGTAGGTGATATGGCCATCATTCAGTCTGATCCCTTTCTGCATGTTGGTTGTGGATCCAAAAGGAGCAAGTGGAAGCTGGAAGCTGTTTCTTACATGTTCTTTGCTTTTCTGTTCACGGACAGTCCGACTTATTGAGCATCAGCCTACTCTTCTATGCACATCTACAGTTGCCACACTAATGTTTGAAGCAGTCAAATTAAAAATGAAAAAAAAGAAAAGTCGACGAGACGAAGTCGATTCACTGCACCGCGGCAAACTTAAATATTCTATAACACAACCTCCACGCTGAAAACATTGTACAGCAGAACTGACTGTGTATTCAAAAAGCCTTTTTTACCAGCCCAACCGCTCATGATAAGGCTTGAAGTGTCCGCACACATACACACACTGAGTCTTGTTCGCGCAGAGGGAGAAAGCGCAGTCACGTGACGCGCCCCCTGGAGGAGCAGATTTCAGAACCTTGGACAGAGAGTGTGAGCAGGTCCAACACGGGGCCGCTCCGCTCGTAACCTGCAGTATCACACTATTGCCAAGGTGTGTGTTTTTTCCTCGAGGAAATATCAGCTTGAATGCTGCAATTCACAACATCTTTTTAGAATGACCCATTATATGGCAGCAACCCCTTGCCTATAGCCTGATGTGAGTTGGTTTTATTAGTTTATGCCCCTTTTGAAAAACCTTACGTTTGGTTTGATCCCTTTTCCTTTAACAAGTTACTTTAACACAAGTTAAAATATTCTCTCAGCAATCCTGTTAATTGGTTTCATATACAGTTAAATCATTTGGTTGCATAATTTAACACATGGCCAAATGCAGCCTACAAAAGGCTGTTTATTATGCATTTAATAGCCCATGGATAGGATTACATTAACCTTGGGATACCCAGGGGTCCACAAAACCCTCTTCTAGACGCTTTGCTTTAATTAAAGACCACATGTCTATTCTTCAAACACAGCTTGATCCATTCTTACTTGCGAAAGAGACTAAATGTTTGCTGGTACATCCTGAATCAGCATATTCCCCATGTTGTGCCTGGGATATACACAGCTCATCAGAGAAACCTCTCTACCCCTCCCCCAGAAATCCCCTTCCACAACCCCCGCCGTTCATGGCTATAGGGGAGGAGAACGCACAGAAGGAGGTGGAGGAGTTGGGTGCTACAAATGCACAGGCTGCTGCCCGTGTTCACGCTCGCTGTTTACAGTCAAATAATAAGCTGAAAAACTGTTGGGCTTGCTTTCTGGGAGACAGTAATCCCCAGCGATGGTGAATTGTCACTCTACACAACGGCGCAATAAGAGCTCTCTGTCACATTGTGTTATGCAGAGCTGTGTGTTGCTAATGGAGATATTCATCCTGGTATTTATTCACTCAACAATATCTCCACTGTGCTGTTTGCTGTATGTTTGAGCATTAAAGGTCTCATTAACATTGCGTATATTGTCTTTGAAGAGGCAGTGTCTGCAGTGTATGGTTTTGGATTCTTTAGTTTAAAAAATACATTCAATTTTAAGTGTCCTCAGACAAACTCTCCACAAAGGTGTGGGTGGTTGTTTATGTGTAAATGTGTCCATGTGGTCCATGTTGTGAAAAGGGGGGAAGAGTAGTTTTAGATAGTCGCAAGAGGAAAAAATAGAGAGTAAGCGAGGGAGAGTAAGAGAGAGAGAGGGAGAGAGAGAGAAAGTGAGAGAGAGAGAGAGAACTGCATTGCAGTAGTATGGCATTATAATCTCTCTTTCTTGCCCTTTACCTCATGTCATCACATCATGGCAAGGTAGCAAGGCTAAAACACAGCAGTTGGCCATTTGCATGTACAGTACCTGTGTGGCACTATACAGCTAGAGGAGCTGTCGTGTGTTTCCGAGCACAGAGGCAGTCTTTCACAAGCCCCTCTCAACGCTGTCCACTGCTGGGATATTTACATATCTAAGAGGGCGAGAGAGATGCTCATTAGGGCTGGACCATAATTAACCCTGGATTAGCATACTGCAGAGAAGAGCCACACAATGGTTTGTTTCATCATAGGGTGCTTTTCAGTGGGATCACAGCATATAAAGAGGTTGCCCACATGGAGTCTGCAGTAGGATCACAGAGCTTTGTCTCAGAGGGGTCATTAAAAAAAATACAAGAAGGTAACTGATGGGTGTAATTGAACAAGATTCTGCTTTGTTCAATGATAGAATCCGTTCTAAAATTTTTCATAACCTGAAGGTGTAATGCACCATAATTTCTTTGGATTTTCCTTATTTATGTGTTGTGACAGAAAGGTAGGCAGTGAACAACAAAGCCACACAAGCTGCAATTCAAACCCGTGCAGCCATTATCTGACAGAGCGACCAAAGTGCCCCAGGCTCTAGTCGAATGCCATAGTCCTTCCATCCCATAATCACCCCCACAGTCAGGGCTGGTAATGAGGTGGTGATTGCCTGCTCTGACCGGGGGTGATTGTAAAAATAATTTTTATGGCGTTTTATTTGAAATGGCCTGCAGTGGAGAGTGACAATGGTAGAGGCAAGACCATATAAAGATGACATTTGTGACAAATGTGATGTAATAGGTTCAAAACAGTGAAATGGTGGCAAAATAGATGGCCCCCTTGCTACCGCAGGACATGATTTATAGTTAAAGTATACGGTGTGATTTTAATACATACAGGATTACATTCTATTGAAATACATAGTGCGATCTCAGTGTGGTGAGGGCAGGTGCACCTTTGTACTTGTTAAAATGCTTCATGTCTCGCATGTACGTAGCAAAGGTCAAAGAGGAGTGGTGATCTGGAAATACACATCACGTTCTATTAATCTTTATATATGACTGAAGGAAGCTTGCCCTGTACTGTACATATAACCAGCCAGCACTGTTTCTTTTTAATTCTTCCTCAGGATGTGGAAGAAAACTGAATGTGTGTGATCTGGATCTATGCCTGCCAGACACATGTCTGTGAAGGCCATGTTTCTCCCAGCGTGGTGTGCCTTCAAACAGACTGACTGTCTGCTGTCCCATCCCATTAGGACACCTGTCAGTCCTCTGGAGGACATGCATGGATGCTAACAGTGATGCGAGGAATGTTGCCTTGTAGACAGACACACTGAAATCTGCCCGAACAATCTTCTGCTGTGATTCGACAAAACGTCTAGCATGACACCTTTATTTGTCCACGCTATGTTCAAGACTGAAGGAAAGCCTGGACCTATTCCAGTGGATTAATACAGTGGTGGGTTGCCAAGTCTTGGCATGCTGAGTGTACACGTTGCACCGCATGTAGAGGGGAAAGTGTAGTTTCCCCTCGCTCTCAAAGGGCTGGGGGTAGAAGGATGCCATACACACGAAGGGAACACATGCCATTATGATAACAGTAGACATTTGGGAATTTGAGGAATTCTTTGTCACTATTGTATATGGCTTCAGAAGATCTGTGGCGTTTTGTGTCACTTCATAGTTGTATTGAGAGAAAACAATACTACAATTTGAAATTAAAACCAGTTAAAACGGGGAAACATTACAACAAAGTACTGGCCGACACAATGTAACTCAAGTCAAGTCAATTTTATTTCTATAGCCCTAAATCACATTGCAGCCTCAAAGGGCTTTAACAAGTATCAAGTATTACTTGTTGTGAGCTTCTAAAAATGTTTGTTTGCAGCTCACACTTTTCACAAAAATGTGTCATTTTCTTCTACATCCAAAAACCACACACACACACACGCACACACACGCGCGCTCACATGCAGGGTCGCCACCTGGCTGCAGCAGCTCTCTGAGCACAGCCGAGCACATGCACTTCTCCGCCCACGCAGCGCTGTATACCTCCAGCACCGACAAACACTGAGCACTGGCTACACCATGACTCACACCTGAAGGCTCAACTGCATTCAAGGCATTGTTTGAAGGGGATTGAGGAGGGGGCACTTTTGCACAGCACCATTTGTCTGATTCTGCTAAATCAGGACAGCCGGGGTGGGCTGTGGAAGGGTTGTAGGGAAAAGCACTTTTTTATTGTCATTTTGAATTGTGGGAAAGGAAATTGTGCACCAAATACAAATAAAGAATTAAATAAATGCTAAATTAATTTAAAAGAAAACAATTGTGCTAAGCTTCTCACACCCTCTCATGTTAGTGTCCCTTCAGATGTCTCTTTGCTGTTTCCAGTGACTCATTATCTGTGGCGGCACCAAATATGGGTGGTTAGACAAGGCATCATGGTGGCAGGCCAACAGACAGATGTGCAGACACAACAAGAAGTGAGATAAATTTGTTATCCTTGAAGAAGTGTCAAAGTGTTCCCCCACTGGTGTCTTATTTCCAGGCTGAGTGGAAACTGTTCTTTCTCACCAGCAGGCAAACAGCTGGGGAAATGCTGTGCTGAAGTTGGATACTGCAGTGGTTCACAAATGGTTTTGGCTTCTGTACCTCCTTCGAAAGACTTACAATTAATATTACAATTATTCATTTAAGAAATGTAATATTTGTTCAATTGAACAGTTAACAGAGCTACACCATACCTACCATACTTTACCCCCCTGTCACTTTGACTCACTTTTAAACACCTTTCTTTGCCCATTATTTTGCTCTCTTCTTCTTTAAACTACTTAATGTATTGATGATGTATGTACAGCACTGTATTATCTTTCTTTTCTTTACATTTACTGCATATTTTGATTACTGGCATCTGCAGTGTGCACTACGACCAAGAATGTGCTGTAACTATCATTCACTGCTGTTGCTCTGTCTGCTTTAGAATATAATGGATAAAATATAACTGATAAAAGTGTTACGACTATATAAATAAATAAATAGATTTGTTAGTGTAGAAGTGTCCTTTGCATTGTTCTTTAAGAAAATGCATAATTTTAACTTTTTCCCAATATATTTCTTATGGTATACCCCATTATATTCAGATATCCATCTTACACACAGTATGTATGTCATTTATTCTAAATGCATTATTGTCTATTCAAATAATATAGTTATTGTACGTTCTGTATACATTTAATGCATTTTCAATAATTGTAATTATTGAAACAAAACATAACTGGAAAACATACTGTGACAAACCACAGATTTAACTGTCAAGTGACCAGTGATGACAAAAGACAAATTATTCCATCGTTCCCTGCCAAGGAAACAACAGAAGCATCCAAATGCTGTTGACATTGTCTCCAGATGCCTGTCTCTCTCTCTCTCTCTCTCTCTCCCTCTCTATCTATCTCTCCCTCTCTATCTATCTCTCTCTGCACCTATCTCACCCCTCTACCAGCCTGACCCTGCCACCATAGCATCTGTCCTGCTCTCTAACAGGTGTCATTCCCACTAGCCAAGCACACTGCAGCGACAAATGGCCGGCCCTTAGATATATGCTAATGTCATGCAAATGCCATATAGCAGAACTGGAGGTTAGGCATAATAATGAAAAGCAAAGTGTCATAATAAACCAGAGAAGCGCGCTGTCCTTGACAACCGAACGCATGCAGCGAGGGTCACTCAACAGCACATCACTGGAGACCGCTGAGGGTTTGGCCAACATCTGCCATGAAGCATGAACTCATGCGTCCATGCACACATGCCTGGGCATTGTATGTGGTAGTTGACATGCATGCACACACACACACACACACACTCACACACTCACACACCGTGCTGAATGTTACATGAAGGAGGCTGACTCATGACGACATGTGTTCATTTCAATAATATAGTCAGTGTAGGACACTGTTTAGTCAGGCTGTTAATCATATTTCAGTTTAGATTCCTCCACCTCAACGGCAGCTGCATGTGTGGGATCTTTTCTTCTTTTTTGTCTATTAACTGGTTAATTACCAGCTCACACAAAGTAAATGGAAATGTTATTTTGTCACTATAGCCTTTTCTTTAAAACAATACACCCAGTCAACACAGCACCAACAGCTCTGCAATGCTTCTGGTACAATGTGGTGTTAATACAGAGCTTTTGAATGGAACTTATTTTACAGTTTAAATTTAAGCAGGGGTTAAAGATTTTAAAATAATGTACATTATGTTAGCTTTACACTCAACAATATATTATCAAAACATATTTTTCAATGAGTATAACGTGTAGAGTTCAAAGAGTATATACAATGAATCTGTGTGTTAAAACGTCTTTTATCATCTTATGGGTTCTATGGCCACATAAAAACAGATACCTCACAAATTGTACCTACTGCATGCGTTGTCACTGTCTGTATGTTTGTAGCTTGTATATCACTCACTACTACAGTTATCAATATTACACTGTGAGCACATATGTGCTTGCATGCACACAGAGATAGTCACACATAAATACACACACATACTGCATTCCCACACACAGATAATGTCAGGGTATGTGCCGACTTTTTGTCGTTCCTTTTTACGGAGGGTTGAGAGGATGGAGGGACACAAAATTCGATCTCTCTCCACTGGAGCCCTCCATATTTAGAAAATCTATTTGTGTGTGTCTCTCTCCATGGTTGCCTTCACCATGCCCTGAGGAGGAAGAGAAGGGGTCTAATAAACCTCCCAGTGTCTGCCTTGCTTTTTCTCAAAACTGCAGGAGAGCTGGCACTCATCGCCCGCAGTGCTGATAAACAGGGAATGCTATAGTCCACATATCTGGAGGAAAGCAGACAATCTGACCCATAAAATGTGTTCGTGTAGGTGGGATTTGCTGTGTTGTCTGGGATTGCAAAACCACATTTAAATTGTAGCAAATGCTCCATAAAGGATTATGGAGCAAAGCATGGAAGCTAAAGAATAGTAACTTTAAACCAAGTAGCTTTACACCTATTCAAGAAAATTAAGATTAACAACTTAATTAACTTGGTTTGTTTCATGTTAAGGCAAGGAATGCAATATATTTTGATGTAGGCCAACACTTGCACCAAATTCCGCAGGACGGAAGAAAGTGAAAGTAAATTGCGCCATCTACTGTGCACAGGCTGCATGTGGCACTATAAGCAGCAGTTGGATGGCAGTCGACTGGGCTTGCCGTTTCAAAGCGTGAGCTCCTGATGTGTGCTGGCAGCTCTCCATGATCACATTTCACCCTTCAGTGGACAACAGGGGTGTAGCGCAGCACAACAGCGCACTGTCCCCAGGGAGCACAGTTCCTCAGGTAGCCAGTACACTGCTGGGTCTAGAAGCTTGCTTTTAAAGTGTAACCTGTAAAAATGTATAAAGCTATCAATAATTTAAAATGTTATTCTACCATATAATCTGATATAACACGATGAAAGTGTTACTCCTGGAATTGCACGCCTCCTCCAAAATCCGTTGGACATGGGGTTTGATTAACAAGTGTATTACTAACAGTAACAACAACAGTAATAACATAATATTGATGTTTTGTGAGCTCATTGCTTCGACTTCAGAATTACACAAATGGATGGTGAATGGATTCAAGGAATCCATTCACCTGAAATCTGATTTCTCAGAAAAATTCTCTCTCTCTCTCTCTCTCTCTCTCTCTCGTACATACACACACACACACACACACACTCACACACACACACACACACACACCAATCCACCAATCCAACAACCTGACTCATCATTCACTAGGGCTGACACCAACACAACCGCCTTGTCACTCCAACAGCTAAGCTCACAACACACCTGGTACACAGACATGAAGGGAAACACCAAATATGCCACACACACAATCATACTGTACAAACGTGCTCACAGAGCTACTGTACACGGGCGTACAGTATAAGAGGCACTAAGCCAACACATATTGCACACATAAAGCACACTTGCGCGCTCACTCACACACACACTAACACACACATGCACGCGCATGCACACGCACACACACACACACACACACACACACACACACACACACACACACACACACACACACACACACACAC
>JAODUG010040844.1:0-17128 GCA_027564795.1 Aphredoderus sayanus | reverse complement strand
TTTAGCGCCTTCTATCTGCCACAAAGAGCTAGTGATTTGGGTCATTTTGACCCAGAGGACATTACGAGGGTTAAATGAGCAAAGGTAAAAAAAAGAGTACAGTATAAGTGTATTAAACAATTCATTCAAATTAAAGTCTAAAAATAATTGCTACATTTGTGTGCACAATACAAAATATAAGGCTTTTCTGCCAGCCCATCAAACAAAGCAGTTGTGTACTCTAGTTGGGAACAACTGAATATGATCAAATTACCAATTGCTACAAACTTAGTCTTGTGTTTTTGGCTTTGGGCCTGCTAGAGACTTAACGTCTCTGTCTCCCTTACTTGGTTAATATGGTGTTCAAAACGTCTTAAAAAAAAAATAAAGATCGCACCTCATTATTGGACTGTATTATCTTGAAGTGCCTATTTTCCCCTCCCAAACCTCGCCCCATTTTGATTTTGGATCGTCGCTCCAGTAAAACAGGTAGGCCTATTAAATGGCTGTGCGCAAAGCAAACACAGCTTGTGAGATCAGGATGGTCACACGAGGCTAGTCTTGAGGCAGGTAAGCTTATGAATTTAGAGAATCTAATTGGTAATATATTACAGGCCTAGCCCTTGCATGTAGCACTGCAAGCGCAATACACATGCATGCGCAGCTTGTGATGCATGCAGTGCATTAAAATTATTATATATAATTTTATTTAGCAAATCAAAGTAGCAAAATTATTTGGCTATTTACGGTTACATAATCGCACTAGGCCATATCACGATCCATGTGAATAATCTTGCAGCAGTAACTCCTGGCACAACAAGGTAGTGTGTTTGAAACCCAAGGACAACAGTAGGGTTAAAAGGCACAAATAAATGGTAAATGGACTGCATTTGTGCAGTCATGAAGAAATACATGAATAAATAAATAAATACACACAGCAATGATAATAAAGAGAACGACACAATCAGGTGGCGCCATCTGGTGACATAATAAAATATATTAAAGGTATCAGGGTTAAAATGTTTTTTTGGGTCTGAGCATGTTGTTCTCTTTAGATCACAAATGCTCAATTTCTCAAATTTTGAACTGTGACATCTGTACAGCACATGAGGGAGCTCTATATCTTATTTGACTTGTAAAATAAGTCATGACAACTGTAATTAGAGAGCTGTTATTTCTAGAATGTAATACACATGAATCGCACATAGTTTGCATAAGCATATGCTTTTGTGAGATGGATTAATGGAGAAAAATGCTGTGCTCAATGAAGTACAATTGGGAGTTTTACAGGCTTTCAGAGTTTTTTTTATATTGGGTATTTTGGCATCAGTGGGTTGTCACCTGCCATTTGCCAGCTCCCCCCAAAATAATGGAGTCCTTTCTTAATGAAAGACTAGCTGTTGTAAGCGCTGGTATTATTCCAGTTGGTGATTCACATAGCTGTCTTTGGCTGTGTCCCTGTGCTCTAAAGCCACGAGTGTTAGTATGAAGTCATTCACCATCGCTGGATGTTTGAGGAACGCCAACAAATGCAAAGCCTGTAATTGATAAAATGATATATTTGTCCTACCCAACCTATGTCCTCCATTACAGTAACATCCAGAAACGCGTGTGTGTGTGGCATATAATGCCTGACATTGAGGGGTCTGTGGGCATGCTCACTTGGAAGACGATTTTAAAGTTAAATGCATGAATTTAGTGCACGTTGAGAGGCACTAGGAACTGTGTGGTAAAGCAGGGCTCTACGCTAAGCTAAAATATATTAGGAGCACAGCCAATTATTTTGGGGGCACAGTTGAAATTAAATTTACTAACAATGCCTCACCATTATGCAACATTCACAATAATTCGTTCGTTCGTTTGTTCGTTTATATTGGAAAACAAAATAACGAGCAACAACTCTTTCAGTTTTTTCAGAAAACCCACAAAAAAAGTCTTTGTTGTGGGTGGTGTGAGTGGTGCTAAATATGGAATTCCTGTCATTGGCCAGATACACATTCATTGTTCTTCTAATTAAGGGTTTACCATAGCTACATAGCCATAGCTAGATACAAGATTATTACCTGATAAAGTAGCCAAATCTACTATAAATGTGTTAGCCAAAAGACCCTGTTCCCAGTCTAGTAAGCAGGGGAACACCTTTTCATTCCTTTGCAATAAGATTTGCAATACCTTTATCAAATCATATAGCTGTTTTCTAAAAATTGATACATGCTTATTGTTAAGCAATAGCCCTACATCTATATCCACAGATGTAATATTTGGGTCGCAAAAGTATTGCACGTCGAGTCTCATATTCCAAGGCACGGGGCAGGGGTTACTACCAGTGAAGTGACTGTCCCCACGCATATTAATATTACAGTAAATTAATGTACCAAAAAGCATGCCTTATTTACGAGGAAAGCTGCTGTTCTGTGTGCGTGACAGGAGGATGGATTGTAGAATATTGGGATATTCTGCTCATTCTTCTGGCAAAAAATGTTTTACATTTGGGCATTTTAAATGGATTTATTATTCAGTGAGTTAAGTTAAACAGGGTGACAGACAGCTTGTATAGGTCTACTTGGCTAACAAATGTAAAGTTAGTCCTAGGTGGTAAAAAAAAAGAACACGGTAGGCTAAAGACTATGGCAGGTTACCGGTTAAACTCTTAATCTGAAAAACAATGAATAGATATTTTTTTGATTTCCGTACAGGAACGAGAAAACCAATAACAACTCAAACTGAAAAAACGACAAAAGGAGTCGTTTTCCAATATAAACAAACAATGAATGAATGAACAAATGATACACGGATTATTCACCTTGTGTTTCATTGGCCGTCAATTATCAGAAGTAATACACACAGCAAAGATTTAATAAAGATTTTTATTTCAATGCAACAGACTTTTTCATGTAGTGTAGTTGCATGCAAAATTGTGTAAACAAAAATTGTGGCCACTCATTAATCATTTTAGCCAGAAGAATATATGGCTTGGCCCAAGTGGCCAGTGGAAAATTTTATATTTGTCTACCCCTTAGTCTGCCTATCAATTTCTTTTTAAGTTCAATAAAAACACACATGATAATAACCGAATTTTCTTCCAATTTTTCCGGGACACTGAAAGTTTCCCAGACATGTTGACCGGCACCATTTTCTTTCATTTTTTAGTCCTGGGTCTTCTCTGGAACAACTCCCTAGGGAGGCAACCAGGGGGCAACCTTACCAGTTGCCCGAACCACCTCAACTAGTTCCTTTCAAAGTGTATCCTGTATCATCCTATGACTTCGGGATATGATTTTTGGACCATATTGCCCAGACCTGCTATGCATGCAATTTGTGGCAGCCAGTACATCTACCTAGCCTCGCGAGACCATCCTGACAAGATGTTTATGACCCAGATGTTTACTCCCCAGATGGACTTGTGAACAACAATCCATCTAGCATGTCAGGTTAACATCCTCCAGGAGAGGAAAAACCCTGTTGCATTTGTATTTCAGTATAACACTTTAGTCATTAACTTTCCCAGCATTGACTCAGATGGGCTCCAGTTCTCCTTCTGTCTGGCTGCTGTCAAGACGCATGTTATGCTGCCGAAGTTGTCCTGTTTTAATTAGGCTGTGTTTCAGTCTCCTTCGTGTTCTCTGCCCATCTCATGTATACTATTTTATTCTTTATTAGTATCTCCTCTTATTTCACACTGTATTCCTCTGTTTTCTTCTGGCCTCTGTCTGTGTGTTTAGTCTGGTGTTGCCATGTGTTCCAGCAGTTTACCTGACACCCACACACAACACTTCATACACACAAATGCACTCTCAGACAAGCCTGGACATTGTCTGGTAGTAAGCAGCCTCATGTAAAGGTATAATGTGATTTTTGACACATAACGTAGATGCAATTGAAAAAGATGAAGATCGTTTAGCGCACATATGTACACATTTGGCAACTGTGTACTGTGGCATTGAAGGGAGGTGTTTTTCTTTTGATCAAGTTCAAATATCAACAATCTTTCTCCAGAATGACTTCTTTGTAACGCATATACCCTAGCCTAGTTTAATTTTAGCCTGAAATCCTTCATGCTTTAGTCTGGTAAACCTAGTGTGTGACCAATCAGCATCATAGTGACAGCTACGGGTGTGGTTTAGGTGGGCAGATAGCGAATGCTGGTTTTTAAAACAACAATGGTGTTTCATGAAGAGGTTAATTTAGTGCTACAATAGCATAACTTTATTTAGAATTGATTGACAGCACTAAAGGCTTTTCTCAATGGAAATTATGTTTTCACTCTTCTAGCAACTGGCTTCAGCAAGAGTTGATCTGGCAAAAATACTTGGCAGATGATTGGACGAACCTGTTAACTACCACTGGTTAACAGGTTCTTCCAAACACCTGCCAAGTATGTATTTTTTGTTTCAATGGATGGCTCCCCAGATTGATCTGTGTAAATGAACCAGCTGGAGTGTCAGGTTACAAATACCCTGGACAGCAACAGTCACCACCCATTGGCCCCTGGGTATGTGTTCTGGCCATGTCTCTGCCTGTAAACCCCTTGTCCGGTGCTATCGCTGGTTCAGGTAGTCTGGCAGGGAAGGACTGCTGGCAGAAGTCTTTAAGTCTTTTCCAGGCTTACAGCTTCTTGTGTTCCATTATGTGAAGAATACTGTATTTGTTGTTGTTGCCCTGCCTTGGCCAGTGTCACGCAGTAGCAAAACAATACAGCTCCCCTTACTGTGTATTTGACCACACAGTCAGGTATTGTGACAGCTTACTGAAAGACTGACGCATAATTGAGCTGTGTCATGGTTGGCAAATACGATTTCTGATTTGAGGAGTTTCCAATAGATTTGTCTGGATTTGTCTATTAATTAAATCCCCAGGGCAAGCCGTGATTGTCTGGGTGTGTGTCAGCAGGATCTCCTGTACCTCTGTCTTCGACGTGCCCCTCCCTTCCCAGACAAACAGCAGCAGTCCGGATGCTGAACTTCCTTTTTCTATCCCTCCCTCCCTTTCTTTTCAAGAGAAACACAAGTCCTCCCTGCATGAGAGGGACATGAGGACATTTTATCTACCCCTTGCTGGCTTGTAGGACATTTGTCTACATGCATCACTTGCCTATTGAGAAGTGTGCTTAGAAAAACAGTGTTCACTCAAGGTTAATTCAAGGAATCTAAATTTCAATGTCTGCATGCATGTGCGTGTGTATATGGTGCTTAGTGATGGAATCATAGCCTGCCTGGGCATGCGTATGTTATTTGAGCAGTCATTTTAAAACATATGCATTGACAAATGTGGAATGTGTGTGTCCAGTGGCAGCACTCATGATGTATGAGTAAAGAGGTATGAGTAAATGCAGTAACATGACCCTCACCCACCTCACCCACCCACGCTTATAGAAAGACTGATAGGTTAAAAACAGAAGCTACGTGTGCCTATCATAGCAATGAATTTTGAAGACAACTGTGAGGAGGCACAATTAGAGCTGCATTATATTACCTAAAATCTAAATTATTATTATTATTATTATTATTATTATTATTATCACGATTAATTGAACATTTTACCTCGACTACGATTAATTAACTTTTTTTTTTGCTTGAAGTATAACAGTCCTTATGAAAAGTCACATTTTAGTTGCTGTCCTATGGGTCAACATTACCCAGTGCACTATTTGTGCCAGTAGAGGGCGCCAACCACAACACGAACATACGACGTTCCGCGGTATTATCTTTGGTTGTTGCAGTGTACATTTTATTTAATTTTGCTCGTGTCTTCATCTTTATTGAAGCCAAAATGTGTCCACACCACAGACACTGCATTTGTTTTTGGTGCAAGCTGCCCGTTTTGCTCAGTTGACTCGGTGTGTTCTGTTCATATTGTTAACATGTCACGTGACTACACATGTATGCGGTATTGTTTTAAAGGGAAAGTAGGCTATTAGCTGAAAAACAATTAAGTTGGTTAGATGTTAAGCTGAGCCACCATTTGAGTCTGTCAGGTTAAAAATTCAACAAGCAGGCCCGTTCTTATGTTTTGGCATTGCTTCTATGTACAAACCCCAATTCCGATAACGTTGGGACAGTATGAAAAATGCTAATAAAAACATGATTTGTGATTTGTAAATTCCATTCACACTGTACTATATTGGAAACAACACAGCAATACATGTGACATTTACCTTGTGTCTTTAATTGTTTTGTGGAAATATACACTAATTTAAAACCTGATGACTCCAACACACTCCCAAAAAGTTGGGACAATTGTGTTTACCACTGCATAACATAATTTCATTTATTTACATGTGTGGGCAATGAAGTTTAAAGGGGAAAGGACTAAAACTTTGATCAGCATTAGGTCCAAAAGTCAGCCTCTGTCATTATAAATTGTATATCAGTTTCGATGGCATGGGTAACTTACACATCTGTGAGTGTACCATTAATGCAGAACGTGTATTGCACACATTGCACACACTGTCCAGATGTGGTCTTTTCCAAGAACATGCTTGCATTTTCCAGTAGGACAATGCAAATAGCATTGACTGCATAAGCATTAGGTGCTAGAGTGTGGGTGTTAGATTTATCTGTTAGCAATGCTGACCTGTTCCCACTTTTTTGGAGTGTGTTGGAGTGTGTCACAAAACAATTTATAGTCGCAAGGTAAAACTTGGTGTTTCCAATAAAGTACAGGTTGATTGGAATTTATAAATCACTTTGTTTTGTTATTGTTACCATATTCCATATTGTCCCACTCTTTTTGGATTTGGGATTATTACTATGTTGAAGAATTCCCCCACCCCCTTGCACAGCGCCCATGTGGGGGTTACACAGGAGATGGGAAAAGGGAGGATCAAGGAAGGAAGTGGGCTGATGGGTGGAAAGGGGAACAAGCGATATGAAATGGTCAGTGTATGGGACTTTAACTACATTTACATGTACATAGTATTTAGCTTGTTACCCTTATTTTGCCAGTATTCATCCAAAGCTATTCTAGTGAACATAGGGGGTAATAAAATGGCAACATGAAAATAGCAGCATTGGTAGTCTGTGTTTGCGAAGCTTAGAGCTGGAAGCCAGGGAAATGTAGTTTTCTGCCTTGAGGTGGTACTGACTAGTCAGTATTATAAACAGAATAATAATCTTCACAGAACAAAGCAGTTGTTTAATGTTTGGCTTGCTGTGATGTTAATAGTTTGTTTGAATTGCCACACATTACAGTAAAACGGGATAGCAACAATGGTCCATGAACATCCTGTTCCAGTTAATATCTGTAAATGGAGTGAATGAAAGAATCGTTAAGAGAAATACGAATGTGGCTTCGTCTCTGTGGGTGTCGGCAAGACTCTGCCCCTACAGGAAGGAAGGCGAATGCAATCAGCCGACTGATTTTTTTTGAAGGAGGCAGCGAAGGTATCGGAATGTGTCAGCCCGCTGGAACACTTATTTACCTATCCGTTAGGTGTGTTACTAAAATACAAGTTTAACAAACTTAACAAGTGTGTCCCTAAATTTGTATGTATAGCCTCAGCCTACAGTATGCAGTATGTTTTGTCTGTTGCCTTTGTAGGTGTTTGAGAATGTTTGTATGGTACTGTTTGTATGGTACTGCATGTATACATGCTACCACAGAAGTGCACTCCATTCTGTTAACGTTAATTGTATTTTGACTGCATTCCCATTTTACATCACTTGGTATTGTTAAACAGGAAAAGATAATCCTCTTGTAGTTCCAGGCAGGTAGTTCCAGTTTAGATGTCCTGTTTAGACCATTTTTAAAATGTTCAAGTTAGCAATACACTTTATTTTTTTTTTTTACATTTGTTGTTGTTGTTGTGCCTTTTAACCCTCCTGCTGTCCTCGTGTTTCAAACACACTACCTTGTTGTGCCAGCAGTGCACATCATATATGTGTAAGCTGTAGAATTATGTTTAGCGCCTTCTATCTGCCACAAAGAAGTAGTGTGTTGGGTCATTTTGACCCAGAGGACAACAGGAAGGTTAACTGAGAACTGTAGGATATTTAAATATAGGCTACCAGTTTCCTTTAGCTATTTATACTTTATGTATACTATATAGTAGTCAAGTTTAGTTATATAGCCCTTAATCACATAACAGTCTAACATTTTGCATGGAAACAAACGGCACCCCCTTAATATATTACAATTATTTCACCTATGGTATTGAAATATTTAAATCTCTTTCCTGTCTACCTAAAAGACAGGAACGATTATCAATATTAGAAGCTTCTATGGAAGAAGAGGAGAGGTTCCATGGACTGCAACATTAGTCATGTATTGTGTCGTCAGTGTATCAGCTACTGTTTCTAGTTAACTGGCTTATTGTTTTTTTTCTTCTGTGGAATAGGAAAAATAACAAAAAATAAAAGTCAACACATTAAGGTCACATGACTGTTGAGAAAGTCTTTAGCTTCCAGATTTCCTGGTTTAAAGAATGGGCGTAGCTTTGCTGAGCACTGGTTAGGAGAGGGGAGTGTGTTAGACGTAAAGGGAGGCGAGAGCCTCAGGTTGTGTTCATTTGTTAAGCGCATAGCCCTACGTACACACAGAGGCAGCAGACCACTGTGTGTGAGAGTGTGTGGTTGCTTGACAGCCTATTCGGTGTGACTTGAGATTGTAGCAGTTGTGAAGTTCTCAGTGTTTCCCAGTGGCCAAAATAGAAATCACGTAAGTAAAAGTTTATTTTGGATTAATACTGCTGTTGACAGTAAATAATCTGTTGTGTTAATTTGATGGGTATGTTTGTCATTTTATATTTTACAGCATATAAGATAAGTTTTAATTTGTTTTGCCTCCATTTTCTACCTGTCCCATTAGAAAATGGAGGCAAAACAGATTAAAAACCCCATTCTGAGGGCTAGCTGTGTGTGTAAGGTAGAATGTATAAAAGCTAAACGGAGCGGCCATAAAATTTTGCCTTTCTGTGCTTGTGTGTGTGTGTATGTGTGTGCATGTTTAATTTGACATAGCATGCAGGGGCGAGGAGCTCTAAACAGGTTGATTAAGATTAAAACCTTGTATCTGAAAGCAACCAAAAGCCGGCCATATTAATAAAAATGATTATTGAAAGGTAAACTCCACTAACAGCCTACGGTACAGTATTTGTGTGGGTATTGTGTGTTGGGGGGGCTTTACCAGTGCATGTTAAATGGTGTATTTGGTTGTCACTAACACATTTGGTTCAGCTCAAGGAAGTGGATAACAGGTCAGAGAAGACTTGCCTGTAGCACCTTTAGCATTGTGCACCTAGCCAATTGACCAAGTCTGTTTCTATATCCTTTGCTCTTACACCCTCAAGTGGCATTTAAATTGTTGGGTGCTCATTTAACCCTTCCTTTTTATTATTTATTATTTAAGAATAGAGTTTGACTGTGTCCACTTAATGCATTACTTTCAAAAATGATGTAACACTGATGTTTGTTTTGGATGTGTGTGTGTATACTGCAGTTGTCGCCACAAAATTATTGAATTATAATTAATTGTATTAATTGGTAAATCAGTAGTCACAATATAAAGCAATTTCAAGGAAAGGTTATCTTAATCGTGTAGCCCAGTGGGATTAGTTGAGATTGTATTAGCCTCTCTTCATTCATATACTGGTGAGGTGGTGTTTATTTTATGAAAAATACCTTACCAAATGTAGAGTTCTGCAAGATGGTTTGTCGAATTGTAGAAATTCCATATTAGTGGTTCCTCATTCAATCACATATTTTAATCTGGGATGTGACATTTGATATTAAACATTCACAAAACACTATGATGTCATATTCAGTCAAATAAGGACGTTGTCTCAAGCTTTTTAGTTTTTAAAGCTTTGATTTATTTTGGTCCCTATGTTGAATCACATGTTTATTGCTGCTTATTTTGTGTGGTTAGCCTAATGTGGAGAAATTGCAAATGTCAGAACACGTTTGTCTTCGATGCTGGGTTTATCTCTCCCAGGGGAGCTCTGCTACACCTGCTCTCTACTGATTTTACACATACGCGCGCACACACACACACACACACACACACACACACACACACACACACACAAATACAAATACTGTGAGTTTGTGTTCATGCATGCAGTGAACACACTCTTATAAATACATTACCCACAGGGTTACCAGTACCCCACCCCAGCCAGTGGGGGTAATTTGATATTTTGTGTTTCCTGGGGCTGGAAACCCAGACAGCAATGGTTTAAAGAAAGAGATGGGCCCACAGAAGTGAAGAGGACCTTGGGGGTGAGGAGAGATTGAGATTGGGGGAGGGGTAGACAAAACAGGCCTTGTAGAAAAACTGTTGTGTGGTTCAACAGTCAATTTGGCAGTTGGTTAGTCTCTTTTCTCCATAATAGTCATTCCATGAAAAACAAATATTTCTAATTGAAAATGGTTATTAGGACCTGCAGCGATTAGTCGGCATAATTGAAAACCTTGATTAAAGTTTTTTTTTTTGTGTTGACGCGTCATAGCACTTTTCCTGGTTGTTCATAATTTGCTACTGCAATGCACTACAGGAAGTGCTGGGGGCAGTATTGCTTCCATTGTCTGGCATGACTGAATGACTGTAAGGCTACTCATGAAGAAGTATGACTGATGGAGCAGCAGAGAGAGAGACAGACCTAAACTTTCAGCAGTTTGAGAGCATTTCAGCTAAACAAGTTCAGTGCAAACACTGTAGAGCAGAGTGAACAGCTCTATGGTGATGCATGTGCATCTTAATGCAAGCACACTGGAGCTGTGATGTCTACTCCTGATGGTACATTCGGGCAACCGAGTCGTGCTTCAGCCAACTTGCTATAGTTTGTATTGGAATGTTTGTTAGTTTACATGTCGGAAAACAAGGTCTCATGGATGGTGCTGGCTAAGATTGCTATTTCATTTGTCAGCTAACCTGTTAATTGCAATAGTAAATCAGTGAGTTGACTGTTACTTTTCCGGTCTGCAATGACCATAGCAGGAATAGAGGCAGAGAAGTGGGCAAATTAGATGCTTTCTACATAGAAGATCTTCATAGATAGGATTTGACCACCCATAGCCATCTACCGTAGTATTCAGCAAAATTGGTTTTACTAGCTACAAGAGCTGATGTCGAGTGCCAATACGCAAACCTAAGTAAATGTTTAATGTTCAACACTTATGTTGAACATTAAACATTAGAACATTAGATGATCAAATCTGTTAACCTAGCTTTTGATAACTGGTAGGCTACTGTAGCATAAACACAACTCAAGTCATCTAGGTTGTCCGTCAGTCAGCATAGCGTATCAAGAGCATGATGTGCACAACAATAACTACATTAGATTAATAGGCTATTGTTTAGAAATGGTAAAATGATTAGAAATAGGCTACTTAATATAGTTGATAAAGACTGACACTCTCAGGTGACACACCAAAAAGTGATCCCCTGCCAAAACTGACTTTGGGACGCGAGTTACAGCTTCTAACTAAATTTAAATTAATAAATACATTTAAATGTATGTCTGTGATAATAGCATTTTGTCTTTGTTTAACTTGAATGTTTCTTATTTAACCAAATAATCACTTGTATTATATTGGCCAAAGTTGCAGTAACCATTGGCTAATCTGCCTCATAATCATATTGCAGCGGGCAAGAATGGCTGCGATTTCGTGCTATAGTAGGCTTTAAGCTCTCCTTCATTCATGAAATAACACTCCTCGAATGCCCTCCTCGATTTTCTGAGGGCACCTCAGACTATTGAAACTTCAAAAATAAGTCTTAAAACATTTATATTTAACAGGACGTCTGACTTTTAGATTAACCTGCTCAGCTTTTTTTTTAAATAGTTATTTTTATAAATGTTTATATTGCTGTTCCTACATTGCTTTTGAGTCTACCTTAATAATAATAATAATAATAATAATAATAAAACACTTTATTTGTATAGCACCATTCATACACAATGTGCAACTCAACATGCTTTACAGTTACAAACATTGGAAAAACAAAGGATGAAGGTGACAAATGAAATTAGTAATAACAACAACAGAAAACAAGGTAAAAGCCATGATAATAATAAAACCCATTCCCTAGAGGCCGATTTGCTTTATCCCTCTTGGTCTTTGGTAATACGTACTTGTGGATACATAAGGTTGGTTATCAAAATGTCCCACCCCTGTCCCACCACCAATACAGTATATCTCTATCTAACTCTGTACATCCCTATGTCTATTTAGGACAAAGGTAACTCATCCATACAGCTTCAGTTTTATTGGACTCTCCAGTGATGTCATAGTGTGGCTCCTCACTCTACAGTGTACTTTTATCTTCATTTAAAACTTGTTTTAAACCTTTAGGTTTTCAATCATGTCGTTGTTTCTAGCTAGTCAGAAGGTCAACGTCCTCTGGAACAAGGCCACTGTGATATGATAGGCACACATGCACATGGCATGTTCATGTCCCACATTCTAATACGCACACACTCTTGTTCATACTGCCATTTTCTGTTTGTGTGTGGGTCACTCGGGGAACTAAGGGATGTAGATATTATTGGAGATTTAAATTGTTCCCAGTCGTACACACGTCCCCTATAATTAGGTCCATGCAGTGTGGTCGGTTGACCATAGTCAGCTGTGGTCCGGACCTCCTGTCTCCACCGCAACCCCCCCCCCCTCCCCGCTAGGGCTCTGTCCATAAGCCTTGTGGCTCTGCAGAGCTGGGTAAAGACACGCATTCCTGTCCACATGCAGCCCTTTACTATTCTTTTATTGTCTCAGCAGTGACTCTCAAACTCCCTCACTCCTGGGCTCACATAATGCCTGTCTCTTGGCACACAATCTCAGACACACACACACACACACACACGGTGGAGGTTGTGACCCTGCTAATATGTCGCTGGAATGGAATGCAAAACCAGAAAGATTCATGGTAAATGTTTGGCGAGCACATAGTTTTGACCACGTTTCCATTGTGGAATAGAAAAGTAATTGAGTGGTCTGTGGCTGAGTTCCGCCTGTCCTCTTGGAGAGATGAGCTGCTATTCAGTGTTAAAGTACGGATGTACAGACGTGGTGGGAGCAGTTCAGAGCCGAGAATGTGATAAACCCATCAGGCAGGCTGAGCGCTGTTTTCATTTCCCTAAGGAAGCCATCCTGTCCCATACAAACACACGCAGGGTCACAGTGTTACTACGGTAACTCCCTATCAGTGAAATTCACACATTGCTCAGTGTGGACAGCACTGTTTGCACCCTGTTGGCCTGGTATCAAGAGGAGGTCTTTCACATGCTTATGGCTGTACACGCTGTTGCACTGAATTACAATAGCTGCTGTTAAAGGCTGGAGACTACCTAGAGGCAGGGTTTGCATATAGATAGTGTCATGGTGATGGGGCTTATTTGCATAGCTATTCATTTCTAAGTCCTTATCCTAACTCTGGATAATGGCGTCTTGTTGATAGGCTAGACAGGTCTGTTACTTTTACGGTCAGTTTTGTCAACGTGCCTGTAAGTTTGTTTAGCTTTCTTTAAGTCAGAACTATGTTTGTCTGTCCGTTTATAGTACCAAGGGTGAAAAATAAGGGTTCATAACAGGTGCTAAAGAGGCATTAAGCTGTGTGACATGGGATTGGTCGTGGGTTTATGCATGCAAGATGTGTCCCCGCATGCGTGTGTGTGTGTGAAAGAGACAAAAACGTCATGCAATAAGCACCAGCACTGTCTTTTGAGCATGTCTGTGGAGACCAGTGCGATTCTTTCCCTCATCTTTGAACTAGCCTCAAAGATTTGTTTAATTGAAAGGGATCGACTAATAACAGGCGATTTCAGCTAAACTTATCTGTGTTTACCTTGTCTCAACCCTGTGTTTGGTCAAGTCTGTCCTAAGCATGTGTTTCTATAATGAAACAATACACATACAGCAGTTTCAGTAACCTTGTGGCCCTTTGGCTGATATTGGTGTGGTCAGGCAGTAAGCCTATCCTAGGGCCCTGTGTGTTTAAGGCAGCCCTGCAGTGTGTTCAGACACAGTCTGAGTAAGGCTGGGTACGGTATATATGTATGTATTTATGTATGTATTTGTGTTTTTATGTAGGAAGAGTCATTGCTTGGCTCAGGCCTGGGGTAGTGTATGTATCGGTGTGGATCTGCACGCCTAATGCAGGCCTGTCTATGGTGTGGATGACAGTAGCGCAGTGCGTAGACTGGTTCAATCCCCAGGTTTCAAGGTGTCCTTGAGCAAAACACCTAATCCTAACTACCACCACCATTGGTGTGTGTGTAAATGCAATGCAATCCTGCGCTTTGAGTGGCCGGAAGGTTAGAAAAGCTATAATCTACTATATTATAATAACCCATCATCATATCATGCAGTGATAGTGTTCAAGTTTTGAATTGTATAATCTGAGATGTTTTATGTGCGTGTGTGTGTTAGTCTAAGATGGTGTGTTCAGCGTGGTGTCACCAAGCTGCCAAATTAGCTTTTGCTTTCTCCACTGCTCGTCTGCTGTTAACAAGCTTTGCAAGAGAGTTTGAAGACAAGAGTTGCGTGTTGCAGCAAATAGGTACAAATGAGCTTAATTAAAAATGTGTTGGGGCTGTTGGCAGAGGTGGAAGGTAGAGGAGTGATGGAGATAGGGCTGCCCAGTGCCCAATGAAAGTCGATCAGTCGGTACCCATTCAGTCGCCTGAGGTTCAAGTCCAGCAGTCGCGTTTTTTGTAGTGTGAATTACAATAACAGAACACTAATTTTACAAAACTGTACAATATAGTGATAATATTCCAATGAGGAATAAATAAGACATCATCAGACGCCAAATATTTAATATTATATAAATAATAGATTATATATACTGTATATTAGGAATTTTCAGATCGTTTCATTGTCTTGAGTTAGCTAAGTTAAGACAGTCTTTTTTTGGCCAATTGATAGCCCCTGCCATTACGAATTGCACAGTACTAACAGGCTGTCACTGCTCTCAAGTGCACAAATCACTGAATTATGATACAATTATTTTAATGTTCATTATCAAAAATCGTTGTATTGAACAGTCAAGTCCGGTTCAATTGACAAAATTCTGAGTTGGGGACAGCCCTAGACGTACTGTAACCATAATGTGCAGCAGTGTAAACCTTCAAGAGACTGAAAACAAGTGAAAGTTGTTTTTATTCTTCATAAGGAAGTTGTAGAGACAGATGCACCAGTACAGTACAGGCACTGCTTTTTTGGATAAACCAACATAGGCCCTTTTTAAAATTGGGCTAAAAAGGTTTAAAGTATTACTGCAAGTATATACAGTTCTTGAGACAGTTAATACAGTTTTCTATGTGTGTATTGTGTTGCTGGCCCTCAGGAAGAGTTCAGGTTTTTGAGTGTTACTTTAAAACATTTTGTCATAGAGACCCCGTGGAGCTTGATGCAAGTTGACGTAAGAAATTGCAGCTGTTTCACCCGTTCTCAGACTAGGGTTTTTTCTCTCCCCTCCTCTTTCCTTCTCTATCTCTCTTCTCCCTTTCAAAGAATTTCATTTGAAAGAAAACCTGGTCCTCAGTGTTTTGTTTTCTGTTGGGGGAGGGGCGCCATTGGTCCAAATCCCTTCAAGGTGAGCCAATGGGAGCACGACTCCTGCCTTCTGCCCCTCCCTCTAAACCCCACTGATGCTCCTGGGCTGCCGTGCCGTTAGCTGTAGTGGGCGGGGCCAGCTAGGGCATTAAAAGCCCTCAGCTCCCTTCTGTTGCTCCCCAGTTCAGACAAGAGACTAGCGCACCAGACAGTGTACACATTTAGAGTGTGTGTGTCTGTTTGTGTGTGTGTGTGTGTGTGTGTGTTTGTGTGTGTGTGTGTGTGTGTCCGGGTTTCGGCAACTTGTTTCAGGGTCTGAGAGACGAGGAAAGATAGATCAGAGATAAGAGTGCACGCAGGAGGCTGTTTCCCCCTCATATTGGCCTGACCCCCCTTTATCCCCGTGTCTTTGCGACCTCCAGGAGCTCAGCCCTCTCAAGAGGAACACCCAGACAGCTTCCCCAGCTTCCCAGCCCAGTCGGACGGACGCACCAGGGGTTTCTGACTCTGGAGCTGCTGTGTTACTTTAGACCTGAGGACCGGCTTCTAGCCCAGCCCAGCCAGTAGAGGTGGCCTAGACGGGCCCATGTGGAATTCGACCCCGGCTGACCCTGTCCCATAAGCAGACTCTCAGAGGGGGGTGACTCAGGAGAAAAGGGGGAACTAAGAGGAGCAGCAGTCCCAGCAGGAGCAGGCTAACTGGTAGGAGAAATGCCATACCATACACAAGAGTTGTATTCCCATTCTTAGGGAAGACTTGGGGGTGCTAAGGTGGTATTAGCTGACTATTATGGTATATATAGTTTTAGTTATAAACCTTCCTCGCAGCTTCCTTCGTGAAGCCATTCACTCGTTATGGATTAACATGGATCTTGTTCCTGTCTGTTTTTTTGGGGATTTTTTTTGCCACTGGTGTTTCATCAAATGGGTTCTGTTTCTTTGTAACGAGAACCCGTGTGAGAAGCCTAAGGGTATGGTAAAGATTATAATCCAATATACTTTTTGTAAAATTCAGTCTATTTCCTCGCGGATTGCTAGCTGTCCGAACTCTATGCCCGCTGAAAAAAATTGTCACAAACAAAGTGACTAACTCTATGTACCGGCATGCCAATTTGCACGTTTATATATTATTAACACACAGGAAACACACACATGGCCTTATTACAGTTTTCTCCAAAGGCTAGGACCCATTTCTCAATACCTTGGTCACATTTGCAAAACTCTTCACAATTTTCCTAACCAACTTTCAGCTTGGCACAGCAGTTAATTTCACATCCAAAATGCACTAAAACAACCACAACACTTAATACGTGTCTCAAATTAACGAGCAAAGCTAACACACTGCAAAGTGACACCTCTGTTTAGAATCACTGCAGTACATGCTACAGGATTGAATCAGACATTATTCCAAATGCTTCATTATGTTTTACAGTATTTACTGTAATTTTCACTCATAGAATATTTTTGCCATTGAGTACAATGCTGTCATTCCAGAATACAATAATGTATATACACCATCTACATATCGGGCTCTGATTGATTCTTGTATACATTACAGTAAATAACATTACAGTCCCTTTTTCATAGATGGTAATGAAACACTTGCTTTAGACCATTGTACCAGAACTAACTGTTCTATACAATTCTATACAATA
>JAODUG010040843.1:25634-38971 GCA_027564795.1 Aphredoderus sayanus | reverse complement strand
GGACTCCGGATGTTTGGGCTTGATTTTCTGTTTTCCCTGGTGCTTGTTTGTGATTGGAGGGTTGGGATGATGGGTGTATTATAACTTGTTTTATTACTTGTTACTATTAATTGTTTTTAATGATTTTGTAGTGTGAAGCATGTATTTGTATGAAAAGTGCTATATAAATAAAGATTGATTGATTGATAACGTAGCAATGGCGCCAAGTATGGCAGACCTGTGATGGAGTCATCTTCCTCCCCACTCCGGAGGTCACGGTCTGGCTGGCAGACTTGGTTGTAGGTCACGCCCTCAATGACAGTGCAGGTGACTTCCTCCATGTCGTCCCCTGACATGTTGAGATGAATGCCCTCTGACGCCAGAGCCTCGTAGCTGGGGCCAGTGATGATAATCAACTGGGAATATGAAGTCACATGATTTGTTATTGTGTAATAAAGGAGAGCTTTGGCTCACCAGGAAAGAAAGCGTAGTTATCTATTAATAGAAATGAACAAATTACATTTAGTTTCCTCAATGGTTTATCGCAATAGGAAATAACCACCACTATGAGATATTATATTAAAATAAACATTAAGCCTATCTTTTTTCTATTATTATCTGATCTAATATACATTTATGTTTCCATTCAGTATCTAACGAAGAGTGTTTTTAAAGTCACTAAAACCTCAAGTAGAAACACAAATGATTCCACAACAATGGCAGGTTTGAGAAAACCTTTGAATTAACCCACAACAACCACTACATAAGTACAGGCTGTTACAGGTTTTATAAATGAGTGAATTAATGTACGTATGCTTTACTTTTGCGTCATGCCAACGATGGCCCATCCCAAATTGGATAATATGACAACACATTATAAAGTACATGGTCTCATCTGTCATTTGATATGCACATTTGCCCTAATAACTTTAGTCACAGGAGTCCAGTTACAAAACTAGTTGTTCCTGTAATCTGTTTCCAATTCTATTCATATGGTAGCCATTTTCTAGAATTACAGTATGTTCCACCCAGATATTGTACCTCTTGTCAGTGATAGAATTGGTGCATATTTATGGCCCGTTAATAAATACAGGTTGGCTCTGTTATGAACAACAGTGTGTACGGTTATATGTTTGTTTATATAGCCTTTCACATACTGTAGAAATAAATATTTTGTGGTATATTTTAACCCTCCTGCTGTCCTTGGGTTTCAAACGCAATACCTGTAAAACCAGTAAATCTTGGCTTGACAATAACTGTGCCACCGTTGCATGCAAAAAAGATCCCGTAGGATACCTGTGATATAATGTAATTATCAGTTTGACACAAAGGGCTCTAGTTTCCGGATGGTGCCAGGCCGGCGGTATCGTCAACACAGACATAGTGACAATTTAGGCACACGGTGGTTTTTTCTCTCCTAGGCGTTGGGTGAGTGCGCAAAAGTGCTTGTTTGATGTAAAAACGTTTAAAAAAAGAGATATATATATATATATACTGCGCTAAGGTCATTGCTTGGTCAAACCGCATCTCAGTGCAGGCTTGTGTGGTGTAGTTTCTAGGCTGTAGGTAAAACTGCATTACGCACAGGCTTATCCTAAATCACACACGGCACATTTGTGTCCGTTATGTTGGCTTATTTCATGATTCATTTAATCAAAGGCTACTGTCATTAGCATACAAAATATATGCACGTGTATCGTTGTATTCCAACACTCAATGTATGCCATTATGAATGGAAAACAATGTGGTGACAGGAGAAGATTTTCCGGTCTGGACTTAAGCTGTCTATTATTTTGGCAGTTTGCAATGACAGAGGGAACGCTACTGTTAAATGGAATGACGAGAGCTACCGGTAATATGATTGGCTGTAACTGAAGACAGCTCACACCACCACTCCTGATAATGTATTCAATGTAATTAGAACTGTACTGCCATTACACCTCTTTATTGCCATCAAAAAAGAAGTGGGCAAACCTTTGATTGACTTGTGCCATGAACTTGACCAGAAAACTACTGTAGGGCCCTTCAACTCTTCTGCCAGAGCTACTGTACCTGCGAGCCTTCCAGGGTTTGCCTCTGATGTGGAATCTCACAGCTGGTCACCACAGTCTGCAGAGTCTGGGAGTCAAACAGCTCATTCTGCTCGGACACCTGTATAGGCGGAGGCACCGACAAGCACGGGGCCTCAGAGCCTAGCTGGACCGAGTCGCTCGCTGCCTGGGATGGAGCGGACTCCTCCTCTGTGGTCTCCACCTCATCAGGCGCGGATGCTTTGCGCGCACCGTGTTCTGTCAACTCCGCACCTTTGCCGCCGAGCGTTTCCCTTCCTCTGACTCCCTCTTTGTCTCCCTGCAGATCTTCTGCCCCCGTGTGACCTTGTTGTCCCTCCATATTCATGTGCACCTCACAGACAGAACGCTCTGGCAGGGCGGTGTCTCCCAAGGTGCCATTCGTACCAGGAAGGTGGCTGAGAGCTGTTGTCTGTTCCACGGGACTCCTATTTGTGTCTTCAAGCCCACAAACATCCGGGTTCTCCCCTGCATCTATAGAATAAACGGTTGGAAGGTTCAAACAAGGAAACAAGTTCAAACTAAAAATACACTCCTAGATGGCTTTAAAGCACTCCAAGAACCATACATTTCAGCCTTAGCTCTATATTTATATTCTGTGTGTGTGTGTGTAACTGTACTGTAGAGGTAGGGTAGACCCTAAACAAGTTATGTGGTTGCTTACCTTTTAAAGGGTTGCTACAAACACACACATTTTGAGATGTTATATTCTATTTACAAAATTAATGAATGTAAGGGAGGTAAGGTAAGTTATCTCATTCAATGGAAGATGAGGACTATAGTAATTTAATGAAAAATATGCCTTTTGTGCACCTTTGACATGTTTGTGAGCATCATTTTCCTGTCTTCTTCGCCTGGTGACAATTTTTGTGGGCACCGGCACGTCTGTCCTTGTCCTCTCTTGCATTGTCCTGTCCTCCTCACCTTCTCTGTTAATCTCCCCATCTGTCTCTGACTCACTACTCTCTCTGGGAGGTGAGAATAGGTACTGCACAAACGAGTGATTGGCTTCACACTGCCAAAATGCAGCGGTTGAGAAGCCAGATTGCGGTTCAAGCCCCCATAGTTGTGGTTCATATGCGCAGGTCCGGGAGTGCTCCTGATACCAACAAACCAGGCTCTGGAGATTAGACACTCGCTCCTTCCTCTCTATGACAGAGTAAAGTAATCAATAACAATAATTGATGGATATTTTTCAATTAGGACTATTTTCTACATTGAAGGTAATTATACCTTACTTTTGTTCTGTTTTAATGATTCTTCCGGTGAAATCTTCTTCCTGACAGATATAAGAGTTAACAATTGTTGTGGTTACAAACTTACTGACATACCAAAGGTAATCAAGTCACAAATTACATGTCTTGATCGTGCATTAGTTTGCATGAACAGCAATGCAGACATTGAGCATAACTTAAAAAATACGTCAAGATTGTATGCGTTTTTGCCCTCACACACACACACACACATACATACACACAAAACTGCAGGACTCCTGCAGAAATGATTTCCAACCCATGCAGGAAAAAACATTTTAGACAGCGGGAAACAATATATTAGACTAACCTACCCGCAGTGCTTTTGCTGATATTTCTCGCCATATATTGAGTTTAATAGGATTAGATATTCAGCGAGACCAGCATCACTCAAACTGGTCCGCCTTCGTAGTTCGCTCCAGACCTTGTGGGATTCTCCCAGGTAGACTCGCCTCACGTCGTACTTCTTCCGCGATTCGAGGCGTCGCTGTGCCCGGTCAGAGTCTGTCAGCCTCGGCCGACCTCTGCAACGCCTCAGAACAGCGCTCATCTGGTCTCCGGTTGGATTCTTTTCCAGGCAACCATCCAGTTTCGCATAGCGACTCGCCATCTTGGCAATAACATTTGTGTTGTGAATACGAAGGATTACGGAAGTTGTCAAGCCAAGATTTACAGGAAGTGTGAATGAAAACGCGTCCTGTTCTTGTCAAATATGGGAACTTTCACGCCTTTCCGCGAAGCACAACATTATTAAACACGAACAAGTAAAGGGAAAGTTTGTGAGCTTAAGGCCAAAACATATCCCGATTAACATCATGGCGGAACACTGAAAAAAGTCAAATGTTCCGCACGGAATGTACATACACAGACACCAGTGCTTAACGTGCAAACCTGATGAAAACAAACGCGGGAAACGTCATCACTATGCTGTATTATTTAATATAACGTTTGCCTTGCAGCATACGGTATGGCCGATATTTTGACATTTGTATTTAGGGCTTGTATTCCACAAGTTGCCCAAAAAAAGGATTTACATCTAATTGCTCCGTCATCATCGACATGCACCACACTTGTACTGGGAGATCGTTCTGTCAACAACCCTCTTCTGCTGCTTGCGGCTGTAACAGCCGCCTCTGAGCTGGGACTGAAAGTAGTCTTCTTCACCCCAACTCAGATTCAAAGTCTTCCTGCTTCCCTACAAAGCTGCATTCCTAACCTGACCCCGGACAGCTTGAAGGTACTGTAGTATTTCTTCTTTCACCATATTTAACACATTGAATAAATGCGTGGTGGCACTCAGGTTATGCACGATAAAGTACTTTGGAGGTCAAACTCTAATATAGGGAACGCAATAAGACCAACACTGATGAGTGTCCAGAGGAGGGGGCATGACAGATGTGTTTCTCATAATGGAAGACAGTTGAGTAAGGAGAAACAGACATCCCTTTATTCCAGGATTTTTCATTAGACCAATGTATCGTTGAACTAGTACCACACATCCTTTCACAACAGAAAAATAAACGGTTGCATTTCTTTTTATAGAAAATCAAGTTTTCCTATCCGAGGACAGTGGAGGAGCTTCTCCAACAGGTGGCGTGCCTTCATGAGTCAGTCAATGCATCATCCACACCTCCCTCCTTGATCATCGTTGACAAGCTTGAGGCCTACCTGCCAGGCCCCTGGGGCAGTGGACACAGTGGGTTCCACCAGGGGGAGCGGTCCAGCGCGGCTCATCTCTCCGCCTTGCTGTGCGACACAGCTGCCTTTCTCACACACGTACTGGACCAGCGGGCCCCAAGCTTGGCCCCCTGCCGTGTCATAGCCTCATTCCAGTCAGACTCTGTGGCGGGGCAAGCCACTGGAGAGCAATCAGGTCCAGACCCCATACTCAATGTACTTGACCGCTACTTCCAAATACGTTGTACCTTAGACAGAGACAGAAGCCATACAGGAGTAACACAGGAGGTATGGCGTGTTTACCTGTCTGGGACAAGTATGTCAGATGTCCCATGTGTGGGAGAGCATAAAGGCGAAGGACAACAATGGCAATTGGCTGTTTTCCCTAATGGCATAATAGAGTTTACATTGGTTTAACATGTCTAACTCAAACACTGTTTCACTAGTTCAATACTGTACACCTAGGTTGGATAATACTACTTGTTGAATGCATCTTTTCAACACAGCCAGCTTTAAAATTAAATATTATTTATCTGATATCTGAATAAGCCAAAAGTAGACTTAATTTCAAATGCAACATCTTGTTCATGACATTTTGTTATGGGTACATGTTTTTAAGCCAATATGAAGTAGTTTATTTTAATAGTTTAAACCCCTTCTAGCTAATGTTTAGCCAATGTGGTAACCTTCTTGTCCCCCATGGCACTTGAGAGCACTAATCTATTGGCATGCCTTATTGTCTTATCTTTTCTAGTAGTTTTATGTTAGGGTTAGTTATCTATTGAGTCAACAGAAATATCCAACTGTCAGTGCCCTCCAACAATTCACCTTTCATTTGAACATGGGATCACATTCAATTAATAGAGTATTTAATGAGTTTGACATTAAGATGTTATAAACATTAATGCAATGAATAATCCCTATGCGAGACCGTGCTAAGTTATTACTGGTACTTGAATACATCACCTAAGGAATTTCACATTTTAAATATACATTACTTTATTACAAGTCTAATCTGAGGGCATTTAAGACTTTATCATATAATTAAAATGGATAAACAGCTCAGATGTTATGTTAATGCTGACCATATAAGACAAACTTATTCTATTATTTATATCTTCTACAAAAAAAGATATAAGCCATATAGCATTTAATCAACTATCTGCAGGCCAGCTATTATGGGCAATTGCATTTGTTGATTTGAATGCAAATGTAGGTTATTATTTACTTAAATGACTAAATATCTATAATTAATTAAAAAAAATGCAGTTATTTACAGTTCTATACAGTTTTGCTGAAATGTTTAGTGTGGGTGTATATACACATAATGTACTGTAGGTGGCAGTAAGTAAAACATACTGTTGACAGACATTTCCTTGAATTTACAGAACTAATTTTGCTCCAAATGAGTTATAAATGGCACGCCTCATTAGAAGGTAAACATTGCTTTGCTGATTTCCTGCACTGCCTACAGTAAGTATCCTTTCATATAAGCAGGAATTTGTGCTCGTTGTCTCATTTGAAACTATTGTAATACACCTACAAATAAATTCATACATTCATAAATGTACTGAATTTCATAATTGTGTGAGAAGATTTTGATTTTAAATGTTTAGAGTTAAAATACATTTATGATATTCAGATGTTTTTGACATTCTATTTTTTACTCACCCATGATGTAGTCTAAAATTAAATAAAGTTAATTCTTGCTCATACTACAGCAATACCTTTCTATAGGAATATCCAACACTGGAAACAAACTGTATTTGACTATTTGCATTGTAGCACCTTTTTGTTAAAAGTATATCTAATTTGAAACAAAAATAAAACAGCTAAATTACAGTGATTTAAGGATAGATGTTCTATTAAAACATATGTAAACAGTAGTTTGTACTGCAAATTAATATTGTGCAATGTTATTGATTTACAAGTTTGCTCTGACTTGAAGTAATAGAGTTCAGTCAGAGGTATACATTTTCATTACGTATCACAGTGTACAATATAGGTTTATGATAAAGCAAATGCTCAAAAGGAAACCTATCCTTACAAATTTGACCATCATGATTATGACATTGCTATAAGAGTCCATAATGCCAGGTAAATATTAAAATGCTCAATCTGCGCATCATCAGTGAGTACAAAATAGTAATGTTTAATATAGGCGTATGTACATTAGATATGGGTTCTCTCAAATGAATGCTACCACTGAGTAAATTAAGCAAATGTTTTTCAGTTTAGATCAAAAATAGATAATCTCAACATACCTATTGATTTCACTGTGGCACCTAAACACCTGATTATATGGATAATCCTAATAGCAGACATATATACTGTATATAGGATACAATAAAAAGGGACAAATAGACATCTAATATCACAATATAAGTGGTTAAGTAACGAACTATAGCTGTTATTTACATGCGGAACGGTACATATGAGGACTAATTTTTATAAAATTGGTTATATACAGCAATACTTCCAGCAATTCTCTGAGATGTTTGATCTTAGAATTTGGTGTCAGGTGTTCTCTCGGTTGAATTTGCATACAAAATGCATACCTTCCTACCCTACTGCAGGCACAGTCTCTGAGCTTTCACCAAATATGCCAGAGCCAGCCTTGTTGCTTTCATCAGATGTCCGAACCTTAATCCGTTTGTAGCCTGCGGTTTGGCCCTTCTCCCAGTCAACAACCATAATGGATGGCTTGCTGCCTTGTCAGCGTGTGCCTCCTGTTAGCAAGACTCTCGTTCTCATAGTCATTGGCGTAGGTGACCATTTTCCCGATGTCGTCCATTCGGCTAGAGCTCATGGGGCTGTAATCCATTGAGACCCCAGAGTCTGCCACCGCCATGTAAGTGTACCCAAGTCCCTTGGGTGGCCAGGTGTGGTGTGGGTACTCAAAACTGCACTGGGATGAGAGGCGACCCGACCCAGAGCTCTGCTGTAGGGAACCCAGGTCAGAGTGGGATTCAGTCGAGGCCGCCCTGGAAGCGAAGAGCACCTCCAGAGGCCCATTCTCCTGCAGAATGTCATCCAGGTGCTCGTCCCTGACGTGGTTGTGCCCATTGAGGGTGACGTAGGTGTCCTGTGACTCCAGGAGAGAGGACTGGGAGCAGGGAACCGGATGCTGGTGGAGTGCCCGGAGCTGCTCCATCAGCCAGTGGTTGTGGGGTGTTTTCCTCCATCCCTCCATCAGCGCTGCGCCCACCTTGCTCAACCTCTTCTCCTCCTCCTCGTCCTCCTCTCCACCCATGGCCACAGTCAGGTCAGGAGCCTTGGGGGTCAGAGCTGGATTGGGCAGCGCAGGGCACAGGCTGAACTCTGACAGGACTTCCAGGGGAGAAGGGTGTTCCTCGGAGTAGAAGAAGACCGGGCTCATCCAGAAGTTGCCGTTGGTCTGGCCCAGCCACTCCTATGGAAAACGAGAGCAAAGAGCAGGCTGACATGTCTAGCGCTGCTTTTTTTTGACCACTTTGACACATCCAATAACGGTGTGGTGTTAGTACAGTAGTTCTGCATACCTGAAAGTCTCCCCCATAAACAGTGAAGAGACCTTGAAATTTGCTCTCAGGCTTTGGAATGATAGGCCAAACTTTCTTAATGATAAACCTGAAAATGAAATAATATATGAAATATGCAACTATAACACAGGAGAGTTACTGAGCCATAAATACTGTATATTAATGGAAATATAATACTGTATGCTGCTTGCATACATTATTGTATCTGACTGACCTGCGATGAGACAGAACCCCAAGGACTGACAGCAGTGTGATGACGAGAGAGATGATGACAATCAGCAATACAATGAGTGGATCCAGGTCTGGATGAGAGCACCATTTAAATGGATACTATTAGTATGACCTCATTAACAATGTACAGTATGTCCATATTGTGTATGCATTTGGCCAAATGGACTTTCAAATACATTGTTGCTTTGCTATGCCTACCTGCAGGGAGAGTCTCCATGAATACGGGGTCAGTCCAGGCACTCCAGTAGCCACTGTAGCTAACGCCATCTAGCTTTACACGGACCTGCACTTTGTAGCGGGTTCCTGGCTTCAGGCTTCTCAGAACCAACTCTGAACTGGCATGGACGTCCTCCACCTCCACAAAGCAAAGTAACACTCCTTAGCTGAAAGCTTTTTCCACTCAACCCACAGCTTTCATTGAATACAAAATGTAATTTCTGCTCAGGCATTATGCATATCCTGTATGTATACTACATATGGAAATACCCTGCTCAAAATGACAGATTTTGTCAAAGTCCTGTGAAAATATATTTGACACCCTTCTCCTTTAAAGGTAAATTTACACATTCTCGAGAACACTTGCCAACTTCAAAGTCAAATCAAAAACACCTCCTTGCAATACCAAAGGGTGCTCCCCCAGAAGCTCCACCACACTCAATGGAAACACACTGCAAAGGCTAGAAGGAAAAGGTTAAGTGGCTGTCATTTGTTTTCATGTGAAATGTGGGCTTGTAAAGCCCTTTGAGACTGTGGCGTGATTAAGGGCTATGTAAATAAACGTGACTTGGCTAGGGTATTTGTGTTGTGAGCGTTGTTCCCCACTTTGTTTGTGTTCCTATTTATGTAGCCAGGGGTGTGCCGAAGTACCGGATTATTTTTTAAGCACGCACAGAGAACAGTAAGCTAGCGGAATGTGAGGAGATATTCGCTGAAATTTGACCAAAAGCGTAGACACTTTCAATCGCTAACGATACCTTTTAAGGGGTAGCTCAACTGTTAACAAAGTGGTGAAATTGCACATCACAATGTGTTGTCGTACCTGCACCATGTGGCTATCCACCAGAGCATAGCCAACTTCATACATCATGCTGTCCACCATGTATTTGAGAGGCGGGGGCACCCAGCTCACCCTCACCTGGCCCTGCTGGTCAATCCTGCTTACAGTCACGTTACCAGGGGGGTCCAGCAGAACTGTCATGCATGAACAGGCATTGGCTTATTCGATTGGATCTTACGATAGGAAGAATGCTGTCTACCAGTAACCTTTACAGTCCTTGTCACACCTACAGTACAGGTTGAAATACAGGGATGTCATATACAACAGCGGTTCTCAACCCTGGTCCTCAGGACCCACTGCCCTGCATGTTTTAGATGTCTCCCTGCTTCAGCACACCTGAATCACATGAATGGGTCATTATCAGGCTTCTGCAGAGTTTGATAAAGGCCCATTAGTTTGAAGCAGAAGTGTTGGAGCAGGGAAACATCTAAAACATGCAGGGCAGTGGGTCCCAAGGACCAGGATTGAGAACCCCTGAAATAAAATATAAGTGGCTAAAGGATGTTGAAATGTTACATAAACTAAAATCCAGTGTTGGATTAAAAACAAAAGCAATGCATTACTGTACTTATTTTCTCTGTAGCAAATAGTTACACTACTTGTTTTACATTATCTACAACACTTTCTTACATGAACTCTAAGTTTGATATCACAAAGCCAACCAGCCCAAAATAGCACTTCACAGAAGAATTTGGCGAAAACAATGTTCTATTGCAAGTAACTATTGTTTGATTGGTAACTGTACCTTACTGCATTATAGACAAATATGATGTGATTACAGAAACACTGTTGAAACCACACACACACACACATCCTATTTGACTTACAGTACATTTCAATGAAGAGGCTGCGATTGTGAATCTGCACTCCATCGCGACGTACTTGGATGTCCAGTTGGACAAACATTTGGGTCCGGTCCAGCTGGCAGAAGTACAGCCGCTTGCCTCCTGTGGTGGAGAAAGCCTTCACGGGACACACACTGCTGTTTTCATTCCTGGTAGGGACAGACACACAGAACAGATGGATTTGTACAAAATAAATACATTTCAAAATATCATCAATGTGCTAGCTTTTATACACTTCCTCTCATGGTACCCACTGGTAGCTGTAGGTGAAGGAGTACTCTTCGACAGGGCCAGCCCTCTCCTCATCCTCCACCCAGAAACAGGTGAAGTCTTTCTTCCACTCAGCAAAGCACTTTAGGTTGTTTGGCTCCTTGTGCAGCAACAGAGACACTGAGGGGGAGGGGAACAGACCGCAAGTTTGGAACTACACATGCTAAAGGATAAGTGCATGGTGGTGAACCTAATGCCAGAATCATTTTGTTTGAATATATCTTTCTCTTTTTTTACACATGTAATGCTATGGGACACTATACAATGTTTTTAAATAATTACACCCAATAATAAGTAGCACGTTGAATATGTTTAAACTTGGGGGCATGACTAAATCTTAAAAATTAAGGAAGACAACAAATCTTTCTTACCTTTCTTTTCGAAGTTTTGGGTGCCTTGGAGAGTGGAAGCCACTTGGGCGCAAAACAACACACAAAGCACCAGTGATCGGTTCAGGTTATCGTATGTCATCCTTTTGACTGCTCTGAGAAATCTAAACACTTGAGAAGTCTTTTGTCCGACTTCATAACTGAAGGACAACCTGTTCCAAACGACTCCGTTCGCGCTCCTGTGCTGTGACAGCTTGTCTCAGAGATATCGTGGACAGCGCAATACTGTCGACCGCGTGTATTAAATGAGATAAGGTATAGGAGCTGAACATGTTTACTTTCTTCTACAGTTCACCAAAGAAGAGGTGGAGCAACACCATACTAATGTTAAAATTGGCTTTGTGGCGGTAACACGTCGATTGACCTTTACAATTTGCGTAAGTGAGGCAAGGACAGTGTAGCCTTCTTCAGTACTTTAAATATAAACTATTCTCCTTAAAAACAATTTATAGTGTGTAGGCTACTATAAGAGACTTGTATATATAAACACTCACAAACACACATACATAGCTATAACTACATGCATACACACAATATGGTTTTATATTTTTCAGCACTTTCAAGCAGTAATGAAGGGCCATGTGCAAATGTAACCAAACCACATGGAACCAGTGTGCTTTTACACCTCTCGACACTAGACTAGACTTTAACGGCTTCTTATCTACACACCACACAAATATGTTTTTCTCGTTGGACACGTTATCTAACAGTGTCCCTTCACGTGTGATAAGTGTGGGCGTTGCGAAGTCTTAGTAAAATAAATTCAGCGCGTCTTTGTAGGTGCTGGACCCCGATAAGGGATAGGCTACTCATGTAATGATAAATAGTTTTGCGTTTAAACATGACGCCTATTGGTAAGCTATCCTCGTAAAATTTGCCAGAAATCCGACTAATGATGCCATGTTGTTCTAACATGGCATCATCAAAATAAATATGTGACATAACACCTTTGATCTAGAACGCGAAACCTATGCGCGAAACTCATATGTAGCCTATTGCACAGTGAAAGAGCACTGAAGTTGACTGACTGCAAATGGCAGGAAAGGGGGTACCAGGAAACCCGTGTTGTTTCTGGTGACAATGGCAGTGTGTGGTTTTCTCTGGTTCTTTAGATAAAACACAATGACCCAAGTCTATGTAGGCAAACGTGCAGCTGTAAATTATGTCACTATATACAGGTGGTCATAACTGACCTCTTCAACTGATTTACAGTAATAATAACTCTTTCACAAGTCCTTCTTTAAAATATTGAATGTACACTTTATTTTCATATACACATTTCAACATAGTCTGTCATTTTATTTATTTCATATGTATTTGTTTTCCAAAAATGGTCATCTAACACATTCAGAGTCTAAATTAAAGAGGAATAAATATTTGACACAAAGTTGTTCTCCCCACATTAAGTAACATCGCTATTAATCTGGAATGCAAGACATTTCTTTCAAAATGAGGTCCTTGCCTTCCAAGATGTACAAATTGTGGAGGCAATAAATCAACAAATAAGACTGATAAAGCTGTTTTTCAATAAGTGATTGCACACCATTGTCACCAGTTGGCATCAGAGTTCAGTACATTAAAGTATTAGCCAAACATAGCATTTTACATAGGTATTGTATATGCCCTGTAGGGTACAGTAGTAGCATTGACTATATTTGCATTTAAGCAGAAGGTATTTATGAAGCTTATGTGTTTGATATTTAAATACACTACAACTGAACAAAACACAATTCAGATGGTGTAATATGGTTTTAGTGTTACGGTGGTTCAATGCTGAGGGAGCCACTGCAGATGAAATGTTACCGTCGGCTGTAACCGCATCTCTTTAAATTAGCAGCACTGACAATTTAAACGGGTTCATTCTGGACAGTTTCTGTTCTGTAAAAATGGATTTTAGTATGGAAACAAGGCTACTGTTACAGTACACAAGCTGTGGTTGAACCTTCCTGACACTGTCAGCACCCTGAACTGATTACACCAATGTCTCAGCAATATTTTTCACATTCCAAAAAGGTTTTTATACAATGATTTAGTTTGAGAAGGGCT
>JAODUG010040843.1:0-23616 GCA_027564795.1 Aphredoderus sayanus | reverse complement strand
CACCTACATGGGTGTTGAAAACAGGTTCACATGCATGTGCACTGTAACCGAGGGAAGACCTGACCCATTATGTTTGTAAAGTAATGTATGATCTTTTCTACTACCAACTAAGCACCAGCATCACATGATATTTCCAAACAGACAGACAAACTGTTTTCCAAACAGTTTCAATGGAAGGCTTCCCAGATGGTTCTGTTTAATTAGCCATCTGCCTCGTCAGGTTAAGCATCACCATAGGCCTATACTACAAAGGGTTTAACTCGGGGTTATTCAACTCTGACTGCCTAGATTGGTGTTAAGCAGTACTACGACTGTGATGAAGATGTTGGTTAGGGCTATGCAGGCTGACTTTTTGCTTAATGGCTCATGTCAATCACCTTCTGGATTACTTTGGAAAAAAAGTGTTTGCATATTAGAATGATGCATTTGCCAAAGTATGGTTACATTTGTCAAAGTATTGCGATCACATGAAAAGCTTATTTGATCTTTAGAACTCTTCATGGCCGGAGAACACAACTGCTGTAGCCTACAGGGTATAGCCTATTTCTGCTCATGTTCAGGATCACTGATGAAATAGCCTACATAAAGTAACCACTGCTAAAATATTGCAAAGCAAGACATACTGTCAGTTCAACGGTGAGGACATTAATCTGGAGAATAGCACTGGAGACGCTTGGCCCTATAGAATTAGCCTACTAACTGACTGTCGATTCGATAGGTAGCATTTCTTGACAAAGCAGTGCAACTCAACAGAACACAATCAGCGCAGTTTCTTGAGATTGTGGATGGAGGTGCAGTGCTTATACAGGGTAACATCAAGTTAACCACAAAGATAAACTGCTCGGCGCAGTTTAGAGATGCAGCTAAACTGCCATGACAGAAACCTCTGCACCTTTCGTAGTATGGGTTAACCAACAAGTTATACCCGACGTCACAAAGTTAATCCTGAAGTTACCTAGATAAGACAGTTATCCCTTTGTAGTATAGGCCTCAGGTTTGGTTGGTTGTAGTTTTTAGCTCGTTGGCTATTTATAGCTACACCTTTCCAATGTATTTCAAAACAAGTCGATTATTGAGATTTAGTACATATTGATTGACTTTTTAAGTGTTTTAATATAATCCAATTTCTTTAGCATTACAAAACCAAACCAAAGCATAAAAAAATAAAATAAAAAAAAGCAGTTAAATTAAGGTAGAACATCAATAAACCAAAATCCAAATCTGGTGCACCTGTTATACAATGAAACTCAACTACTAAAACTGACTCCTTTTACATTGGCTCCAATCTGATTGTAGCCAATTCAAACAAGTGTTTTTTCTTTCTTTAAAAAAATATTCTGGCAACAAACAAAGGGCAGGAGGCATTTTGTGATTTAAAGTAGGCGGTTGTTGTGGGAGGGGCCAGGCGAGCTTTACTTCAAGTACAGTACAATTGAGTTAAGGCCAGAGAGTGAGAACAACACAGAGGCAAAACAAGGATGTTGCAGCATGTACATGTATGAGAGAGCGACAGGAAGAAAGAGTGAGAGACAGAGAGAGTGGTCCTCCTGAGGAGAATAAGAAAAAGAAAAGAAGAAGGGGGGGGCGGGTGATTAAGGTTTAGGCATGTGCCAATGCAATGATGAGGCAGGCAGTGTGAGGGTCATGAATCTCCAGCCTGTCTACAATTGTGAAAGACACACACGTATGGCTGGAGACAGGAGAAAGGATTTACACTTAAACAATATCCATAAAAGCGTCATCATTATCCAGTGTAAAAGTCAAGCATCAAGATTACAACCAGGACGAATGTGTTATTAAGACAGCTGTGCACACTGATTGACAGCTGAAGAAGTGAGTTTAGGCTTTAACCCATAGAAGGCAGGAGTGCTGAGGCGGTGCTTCAGAGCTCCACAGTTGAAGCATGAACTGCATGCATGTGTGAGGGAGTGTGCTGCGGGGAAGGGGAGGCGGTTAACAACTGCAGCCACCGTGGCTCTCCGGAGCAGACTCCTGGAGTCCCTGGTTCTTGTGGTTGGACATGAGGTTGGCGTCTCCGTCCATGCTCTCGTTCATCTTCTCACAGATGACGTCCACTAGGCGCTCAAACACCTGCTTCACGTTGATGTTGTCCTTAGCACTGGCCTCGAAGAACTGGAAACCTAACAGGGGGTGGTGGTGAATAGAGAATGTTCAAAAGGAAACACAATGGGTGAAGAATTAATTTACATCGGCAAGATTAGATTGAGAGTATAGCAATATACAGCGTAAGTAGCTATTAATTACAGGTACTGTACAGAGAGGAACCATGGCTAAATGACATGACCTTAAAATTAGTCCAGCCCATATACATATACAGTGTACAGCTGTATACAGTTTACATAAAGTACACTACTGAAGATGTATACATGTAGAGCATATAATGTACATACTGTACATATCGACATTTAATCGCACTGATTATTAGGTCTGGACTACTACATTACATTTGCAAACAAGCTATGTCATGATGTCTTGGCTGGCTGTAGAGCAGTTCATAATTCACTAATTTATAAACCAATACAAAATACTGACATATGATGTGCACTGCTGGCACAGCAAGGTGTGAGTTTTAAACCCAAGGATAACAGGAGGGTTAAAAGGCAACAACAACAAAAAAGAATGCATAAATATTTTTTTTTATAAAGAAATAAATACACACAGCAATGGCAATTTCACAAAACCATACACAATCAGATGGTGCCCTCTGATGGCATAATTCGATATAATTAAGGACAACAGGAGGGTTAAATGTTAGTGTTCAAGGGTGCAATCCCCTCACGGACCACTTGGGGGGAACTGGCAGGCCACATTGGGCAGTTAATTGAATAGGCATACAGTACCAGTATATTAGCGAGCCTATAGACTCACCAAGCTCCTCCGCCAGCCTCTGGCTGTCCTCTGTGGGCACAAGTCTATCATCTTCCAGGTCACATTTGTTCCCAACCAAAATCACCTGAGCGTTGTCCCACGAATACGTCTTGATCTGGGTCGCCCTGCAGGACCAAGAGCCACACAGGGCTTCAATAGAGGCACAAATGCATACTACTGAGGTTTCAATGTGTACAATGCCTTGCTCACCAGTCCTGCACTGCGTTGAAGGAGTCCTGGTTTGTGATGTCGTACATGAGCAGAAAGCCCATGGCTCCTCTGTAGTAGGCTGTGGTGATGGTCCTGTAACGCTCCTGCCCTGCTGTGTCCTGTGTTCACACACACACACACACACACACACATTAATGACTCATTCAGCCTACTTACCATTTGCATCCACTACCTGTGTTTAACACACAGGTAGTGGCTGGTCTCACAAACTGGATAAACAGCAGAAATGAAGTGTATAAGGACTTCCAGTGGCTCATGTGTCTGTCTATATACGCTATCTATTTCCAACAAGCCCTTCTAACTTACTTGCCATAACTGTTTTACAGAAAACTGGACATAGCTTTAAATCCCTATGTGAGTAGGAATATAGAACTACAGCATATTTTCTGGCCAATGGCAGAGCAATGCAATGGAGGGTTCCTGAGCACTCACACACACACACACACACACTCACACACAGGAACTAATGAGATATATGATCTCATCTATGCACAAGCTTTCAAATCTGAAAGTAATTCCTGTTAAACAAGGGCTTCTATTGTTATTAGAGGCAAAACTCTGGCCAGGTATTGTGTGTTTACACTAAATAGGAATTCCCTGCCTGCCCAATACTGGAAGGTTTTAAAAGTTGTAATTAAAATGTGCAATGATCCTAGACCTCACACTACCGGTATTGCTTTTTTTTAAATTGTTTATCTTAACCACACGAGGGCAGTATAGGCCTTAAAACCTTTATTAACTCTCTTATCTGTGGAGACTGTTATATAAGGTTGTCCAAGAGACCATTCCAGTACCACTGACTCAATCTATAGTTTATTCAAAAGACTACAGACATACTGTAAATCGATTTTAAAGTGGCCATAAATACTAAAGCTCAGTAAAATATATATGAATTGTCCTGTATATTTAAGGGCATCTGAACATGTTTTAATATTCAGGACATTATATGTGCTATTAAACACATTAACACCAAATATAGTGTGCCATATACTAGGACTGGATTTGTAAATGTGGGGCAAACACCATTATCCTATAAAATAACTAAATATGTTAAGCTAAATATGCCTTAATTTAAAGCTCAATTGACATTTGTGGGAAACATATGTCTCTAAACTGAAGCATATCTACCCTAAAACCCATGACTACAAACCCTATTTCAACTGTTACATTACCATTTTGCACCAAGCCGGATTATTATGTATACAATGCCCTCTGGTTACTTAAACAATAGGCCTAGTTAGTATATTGCATCAGTGTACTCTTTATAGTGCATACTGGATAAAAGAAACACGTATCGGGTATTGTGTAAAACAATCCCTCCATTGAAATCTGAATACTGTTAATTACTTTTTAAAGTTCTGGAGTCACTGATGCGTCAAAATGTCCCTAGTATATGTCATTTCCCACAAATTAATAGCATGCTTCAGCAGAATACATAAATACAGTCCAGAAGCACAAGCATCAGAGAGATACAGACCTTGTGGCTACTGTCTCTGTTCTGTGTCCCACCCACACTGACCCATTTAGTGCAAACATGCTCTCATTAAGTGGAAGTTGTGTGCAATGTCAGTGTCAATTGGCTGAAATACATTACTGTAATACACACAAAACACAGAGACACACTCCAAACAGGTGAGAAGATGGGTGTTGGTACAGCAACATTTCAGGCCAAACCTCTTTCTCATGGTTACCAGGTAACCTTTCTGGATCCATCATTTGCATCAGGGTCTCTGTGTGCTCTCCTTACTAATCTTGTCCTCAGGGAGGACGAGAGGGTTGTCCAGGTAACCAGGAGCCATTGAGGTTCATGAATGTTCCATTATAGCAGGGAGTGCTCTGCGTATTCAGCCTAAATGATCCCTCTCCCTTTTCAAAAAGGGAAGAGACACTGAGCAGGTTGCTGTGTGAAGCATTGCCTTACTGGAAACAGCATGACAACAGTACTACACAAGAATAATGCCCAAAAGCAACTGTTTTATTCTCTCCAATACAGGAGTCAACCTTATGTCAGATGCAATTTGTGTTTCACTTAGCCTTGAAGTATTACAGTTCCACGCTTATCTGATTCATGCAGGCTTGATCAAATATTTGGCATGGTAATGGGACGTCTAAACAAACAGGCAATCTCCAAGGCTGCAGTAATCAGCTGTATGCTGTAAACAAAGGCAGGTCCCTAAAGCATATGCACGATGACAAAAGGAGTTGAAACAGGCTGATGGTCAGCGCCACTGACGTCAGTGGGAACACCATCTTTATTCATGTGTCACCTGCTTTTAGAAGAGCTGGCTACACAACACGTGGTGCATAATGCCTGTAGTTTCTGACTCGTGTTTCTGTCTATTTGATATGTTACATTAATACATATGCTAGCAGACCAAACAAATACACACAAAATATACGGGGAATTAACAATGTTTGCTCTTGTACCGGGTGTGTTAACATTTTGTGTGTTTTTGGGCCATATGGTACACGTTATCGGGCCAAAGACGAGTTTTCCTTTCACACAAAGGGAGGCTGGGTAGTTGAGGCGGAATCTCCTCCATGTTCTCCAATAGGAGCAGGACGTCTGCGTGCTGAGGCGATCATTAACACAACACATGTGTACATCTGAGGTAGGGCTCATTATTAGCACATGCCTAGAGCTCCCACACCCTCTAAACACACGGTTCTAGCCACTGTTTTCTTACGTGTCATTCATGCACCCTGATAGGGCACTTCCTGCGCTTCCTTCGCTTCCTTCGCTTGGGACATAACAGGTCCGTTTTATCATTAAAGAAAGACATGGACCACATTTTCCTAGCCTGGCCTCACTATTGCTCTCAGATACATTTTCACTGAGATTATAATCTGGAAATTCTGTTCGCTTCAGCATTTCCACAGACACCCTGCTGGCAGGCCAATCAGGGTGGCTAAGTGCAATACATTTGTAGTTAAGCGTGTTTCCAAGTGGTGGTAGAGCTATTTATAAAAATAAAAAAAATAAAAAAAATAAAAAAAATAAAAAAATACAGTTGTAACACTGACTGGTTATAAGGCTGTCCAATTGTTTAATGATTAACCAGAGGTCTACATCCACTAGGAGGCAACGACTGCAAACACATCCCAATGGAGCATGTCCAGACCCTAGTACATTTTGGGTCTGGTTACATCAGACACTTTCCTGTTCAGTCAGCCAATGTCACCATCTCTCACCAGAGTCTAATGCAATGGCATTCCGGTAATCTCTGTTGTTACGACTTGACATGGCCTAATAGGGCTAGTGCACATCTTAGCCACACCAAAACAACTGTGCAAAAAATAAAATAAAAAATAAAAAATAAATACAGATTAATTGGTCTTCTGTTGGTTTTGACAGTCCCAACTTAATTCAATATGACATTTGCTGGAGAAACAGGGCTGGTCTGTTCCAGGAGGTGGATGTGTGTTCTGGTGTAGGCTCATTACTTTCTGATTCATCTTGCATGTAAATCATCTTAAAAAGATTAGTGGTTAAAATTACTCACGGGACAAGCAGTTCAAGTTACAGCCTTGTGTATATACACAGTATACATTACATATAGGATTTGTACAGTAAGTGTACATAAAATGACTAACTTGTTGCACTTTTACAAGATACACAAAGCTTAAAAGTCTAATGCAATAAACACATGATATATATGAGAACTGTTATAATGCTAGAGCACAGTAAACAAAACACAGAGTTAAATTAGGCCAGGGAGATTAAGGGTTTACGGAGACTTATTCGAAAGCCAAGACTGCGATTGAAAATTACTCACTACAAAAAAACTGAACAGAGCGTCTATCTAAATTATTCCTATAAGCAACTTTACTCCCACTGTCTTGGAAATACATCTTACATACAGATTCTAGATTAACTACAATTTAAGGTTTAGAATTTTAACATTTCTAAATGAGTAAGATACAAGCTTTCATACAGTACGCATCTCTCCTAACACAAGATTCCAACCAAACTGTTATGAGAAGTTCCTGGTTCACCCAGCGATATTGTATAGTTTCTGGAGCTAATATGTGGAAACATTTTACTCACTAATGCAGATGGCATATCATTTCTCTTCAGAGATTCATTAATAATGTGGAATAAATGCATCTACATCATACAGACAGACAGACATAAGAGTCCTGAATATGTTACTACAGACTATAATGGTTTTACATGTCATAATGACGATTATATACAGTGATACTGTATGACTCAGCACACTGGTCCGAATATAAGACGATCCTGAATATAAACACGACCCCCCCCCCCCCCACTTTGTCAAGAATCATTTTTGGAAAAACACTTTGAACACCAAATGTTGTTATATAGAAAATAATTTATGTCGATTTGTGACAGATGTTGGCGTGTCAAAACAAACAGGAGTTTGATCAGCATTGCTGATCCAGGGGATAGGAGTGACTTTTCCTTCATTTACGGTAATGACATAGCGCTGAAAAGACAGGAGCTTCTCTCTGAAGTCTGAGGGCAAGACTTGTCCTGCGGCGCATCATTCTTCTACACCATCCCAGGCTAGCTTTGAAATCATGCCTCTGTAAGTATGCTAGTAGCGAGGCACAGTGGATGAGTGCATACACTACCGTAGTTTACAAATAGCCTACGCTGCTTTATTTGGCGCCTTTTGTCTAGACCCCAAATGTAAGACGACGTGACTTTGTAAGACGCATAAAAAAAATTAAGAAAACGTCTTATATTCGGACAAATACGGTAATTGGCTCACTTATTTGCCACTCACCCAAATTTGCAGCTTGATCCTCTTGTCGTTGCGGAAGACGGTCTTGACCTTGAAGTCGATGCCCACCGTGCTGACGAACGCCGAGGTGAAGGAGTCGTCGGCGTAGCGGAACAGGAAGGAGGTCTTGCCCACGCTACTGTTGCCAATGATCAGCAGCTTAAACATGTAGTCGAAGTTCTGGTCGGCCGCGTCCTTCTGGGACGGCTGCTGCTGGAGCCGGGAGTCGTTTGTCGCCATCTTGGGCAGGGCAAAAGTTGGAAAACTGATCTCAGTGTGATGATATTTAGACATTTTCAATGTAGGGTAAGATACACTAACCTGACACACGCCAGATGGATTCTTAGACACAAGTCCATCTGGGGAGCCGTCTATTGAAACGGTTTGAAAAGAACAGGCACTTCAAGAAATACTTAATTGAACCATCTGTCTGTCATTGTTGTTTTCAAGTCACTTTTGCTATTGTCACACACCTAAATCACGCCCGGAGGTATCATTACGACAATGATTGGTCAGATAAATTGTTACTTGGACTCAGTCACAAGGATTTCAAGCTCTCCAGACTGATTCTCACTGCAATAATATGGGGGCATGCATTGAAAGGACTAAATGTTTGCTATGCTCAGTGAACTTTTTTCTTCACATTACCTTGAAAACGTTTTCCACGTTCCTGAACTACATTCAAAGATGTTGCTGCGTTAAATGGCTGTGGTGAGTATGATGTGTATTAAAAGCAGAGCCGCACATTTGAAACTATTAGGGTGTTTTACACATGTAGTATTTGTCATAATCACTATTAATTACCAGTAGCAAATGTTACCTTTGATCTTCCGCCAGAAACAGATTTAGTGCGATACAACAGAGGTGGTATACCATCATCTTGTACCTTGTACATCTGTATAGCTGAAACACACTTTTGTTGTCATTAGCCAACCCAAAGCTCAACTCCTACCTGTTTTATAACCTTCTGTTCAGTCCTCTGCTACTGCTGTCCACTACAGTAATTGAAGGTAAAGCGGCACCGGTGGTGTAAAATGCCAAGTGAAAGGGTCATGCTTAATCACTGCTAGCACAGGTGATTAATCCAAGTGTCTGATTAATTAATAATGTCTTACAAATGCAGTGCAGTAAGTGTATAGCAGCTCACGCTTGCTAAAGAAAGGGGAAGCCATATCACCTGTCATGTGGTTAATGACAACCATTCATCTCCGTATTATCTCTCCCCTGGGCAGGTGCAACATTACCTGCCATTAAGCCTTTTTGTGTCACACATCCAAACAGTGAGAGTGGGTGGAATATGGAGGTTGCTGGGGTGGGAGAACAGTCCCACGATGCGGGTGCGAAAGATTCCTATCTGCTTCCATGCTCTATCTACCTTCAACACAGCTGATCAATCAGCACAGCCCAGCACTGCCTCTCTCTGATGAGGCCTGTCTCCGTGGAGACCAGACTGGGACTCAGCTGCCGAAACAGAGCCATTAGTAGCCGGTTCACCCAGCTTTTAACTGGCCAGATAGATGCCCACAACAGCAGAGAGATAAGTACCACACCACTTATGTCTATGAAGAGGAGAGGGGAGGGCTCACTCTTCACTAATGATAAAGTGCAAAGTTAGAAATCTGTTCAATATTTAATAAGGTCCTAAATCACAAATCATGTCCAGCCATATAACCTTGTAAGCAAGGACCATGGAAACTAATAAAAACCTGTGCTATTATGTTTGAGTGGTTTTACACAACAACAGAGCTTGCCAATGCATGTGTAGCACTTTCAACATGCAGTGTCTTGTATGTGTATGGGCTGGATGATGTGGTAATAGGATGTTCCAGTTTACTGAAAAAGACAGCACAACACACATGCCTTACACAATGTTTGTGTTGAATCACAATTATATGGGTCTAATGTATTTCTTTATGTATTAGCTTTCTCCTGACATTACATAAGGGCTTCTAAAAGAAATACCAATTCTGTAAGTCAAAACTCTCAACTCACTGATGTCCTCACATGACAGGAGCCATGATGGAACCACACAATGGTTCCATCCAGAAAAAAAGAAAATTATGTTGTTTTCTCAATCCCTTTTCTGTCATTAGCACTACCTAATCCTGGGGGTAACCATAGTCACATGTTTTTCACATTTACAGAGTAACTAAGACTGCCTGCAGACTATGAGGCCACTTTGGAATAACTAGTGTGCACACAGCCATGAACAAACACAACTGGACTTATGTTTGAAAGTAGGCTACCTGTTTAATTGCAGGTCAACACAACAATTATATTGATGTCTCACTGCCCCTGCCCCATATGAACACTGATTTCCACCATTAACTATATGTATTTTATGATAGGCACTGGAGTAACAATGTTCACTAGGGTGAATAAGTCATTATGGTGGAAGCTGCAGCGGTCCCTCATATGTTGTTGACCATCAATTCTGCCATCCGGACAGGAAATTAAAACGATATTGATTGGCAGCTGTCACATCTGTCAGGAAGATGACTAAGGTTGGGACTGAGAGATTGGTTACATTTGAAATTATTAAGTTGTCGAACAACCCTAGACAATGTCTGGAACATTGTGCGAAGGCTATTCTACAGTAACACTTCTAAGTCTAGCAACTAGGCAGATGTGGCGAATTAAAGACGTGTTTTAGGACACAATATAGCAAACAAAATAGCTTGAAAAGAGCGTATTTCACTCTGGCTAATAGCCTATCTGCCATATGGAAGAATGTAAAGACGTTACTGTACCATTAACAGTGTAGTCGAACGCAGGAATAACAACGAAAACAATGGAAAACTTATCAACTTACCTTACTGAAAGAGAATGAAACGACGAGTAGGCTATGTCCTCACTGTCTCCTTCAAGTCTATCGTATTTCCAGCGGTGAGTGGTAAAGAAAGTGCACCTGAAAAAGAGCTATTCTTTTACGCAGCCGACGTGCCTTTTCCTTGCCTTGCCTTGCCTTGACGGTTTTCCTCTCGGCGTTTGCGGAATGGTTCAGCTCCCGGATCTCGGTTGTGTACAAAGCAGTAGCTACTAGCACCCTCTGTGTGGGAGCACAGTGAAACCACTGGCTATAGAGAGCAGCCTCCCCAGGCTATGATCCAGTGGCAGACAAATATAGTGTGCCATGTGCCTACCTATGTGCACGCACCACACTAACACAAGACATACTAGCCTACTTTAGACTCGTCAGAAGGGTATTTTGGCGACACTCAAGCGGCTGTAGGCCTAACTTAAACTGAGTAGCAAATTATTTGTATTTCAGTAGGCCACTATAGCATGGTTTAATGATTTTCGTTCAGACAGTTGCAGTTGGTCTTGTACGTTTTCACATATGAATGAATCAAACTTAAAGTAGGCTATAGTCTGCCAAACTAAAGCTGTTTCTAACGTCTGCAGTAATGTGCAAGAACATTAGAAAGCATCGGTTAAGCACACTTAACATGGTACTGTTGTAGCTGTAAGCCTTCAGAAATTATATTTAACGTATAAAGAATAATGGGGTGGTACTGCAAATAGGGCATATTTTTTTATTTGTAGATTTACAAGACTAAAGAATGTGGTGGATGTGGTTGGATTACACGTTTTCAACTTCCTCGTATTTAATTTGGCAGCCCGCAGAAATAAACATTTAGTGGGTAATAATTTACTTTCTCTTAATCTCTTTAGCGCACCAATCCAAGCATAAACGCTTTTTCTTAGCATATGCCTGATCCCAAACTAGTGAGTGGACAAACTTGTTCTTGGTTTTAAAATGACCATTTCCTGATGCCAAAGCAACAAAGCTTCTTGGCAAAACAATATTATAGCTACAAAAATAAACTCCGCATCATTGTACTTCCTCATCCAATAATGGTCAAGGCATGAATGCATTCTAAAAGGTGATAAACTGTATATTGTATATTGTTGATCCATTGATCTATCTTGTATCAAGTAAGTCAAACATTAAGACAAACATTATTTATCTAGACTATGACTTCTTTTTTCGTGTTCTGTTCTTTGTGCTGACATTAATTTTGGTTGCCATCCAGATCTGTTAGTTAGCTGTAGGCCATGGATAGTGCTGTTCACATCCAGGTTTTGTGGCCAACAAACCACTCTTCCTATGATTCAAACGTTGCTCTCAAAATCTGCTTTATGTCACATTTAATCAAGTTAAAACCAGCCTGCTCAAAACTCTGCTTTCTTTGGATTCAGTCAATCGAGCATGTCCATAAAGACAAGGAGACACACAGATCTTGCTCCCAAAATCGTTAATTAATGTAAGGCTGCAATATTGGTTAATCTTTTACAAATATTGACACTTGCTGTTTTATTATAAACCGATTTGCAAGATTATAACCTGTCCTCTATATACAGTATATACATACAACTTATAATCAAACATCACCCCCTGGTGGGGATTCAGGTAATACAATGTGTCTATGTAGTGTACTACTTTCTTGGTCCAACTTGTAATCAAACATCACCTCCTGGTGGGAATTCAGGGAGTAATACAATGTCTCTTTGGTAGTAGTTTACTAAAACACTTCTTGTTTACATTCATTATATTATTTAGAAAGCATTTAGAAATGAATTGTATGCCGTATGTTGGCTATATAAATATTAAGAACATACAAAAAAAACTATACTGTGCAGGAAGACAATTATATATTCAATATCTACATAAAGCTTTGGACAAACAGATCAGTGTAAATTAATTACAAAGGAAACTACAATTAAATGTTAAAACAAAACATACATTGTACATTTTGACAGTTATTTACATTTAATGTCAATAATTAAGTACGCCAATAATGTATACGCCAAATTTTTTATAAAGGTGCACTGTACCTATGCAATGTAAAACTAACATCAGAAAGCACACTTAACATATAAATGATCATTTCTGTTCATGTTAGCTGACAATCAATGAAAATAATTGTATATGGTCAGAGAAATTTAAGATTATAAAGATTTTTATGTGTAATGTAAAGTACTATAGAGAAGGCCTCTATGCTTAGTGTGAATTTTAAATGTTTTTGTTTGTTGGGACAAGTCCTGATTTGTTCTAACTTGGCTATAGAGAAAATGTATCTTCCATGTTATGTTTTGGCTGAAATACCAGTCAAAAATACAATCTCAAACTTCACCAGCATACCTGTACGGTAATGTTCTTAGCCTACAGCAGTGGTTTTCCACACCTTTTTGAACTATGACACCCCAATAGAAATATGTTAATATTTTGCAACTATGGGCCACAATTCCCCTACTGTACTAATGTAGCATAAAAATACATGAATACATAATATAGGCATAATCACTTTTGTGGGGGGAAAAACTTGTCAAAATAAAATTTTTGAAATCATGAAAAGACACATCTGTTTTTTTCATTTTGTGCAGAACTTCCTCTAAATAGTGCTTAGATTTAAAGCAATATAGACCAAATTTGTGGTGGTGCAGATAAACCCTATTAGGTTACAAAAACTAGAAAGCCCATGGTAGCGACCAAATGTTTTCTTCCAAGCTCTGTATTTGGGGTCCTGCTCTTTGAGCTTGGCATAGGCCTCCTTCTGGCTGCCCAAGCCAATCTGGTTCCCCAGGCCATGCTCTGTCTCCAACTCTCTCAGCTGTAACATCACCTCTGTGGCTGCTGGGCCAAACCATTGGGCATTCAGGCCCGCCATAATCAGTGCCACAAAGTACAGAACCATCTGCAATACAAGCAGTGCTGTAATGAGGCCACGGAGCAAAATAATACTCGCAACATGAAAATGTTCATTTAAAAAAATAGATGTGTAATAATTTGCAGGTGCATGTCTACATGTTTTTATGCTATACAACAAGGCCATAACCATGGAGTCAACACTGGGGGGGACCAAGTCTGTAGGCATAGCACATTTTTATTTTATTTATATTTTATATATCCCCCCAATAAATATATATATATATATATATATATATATATATATATATATATATATTTATTATGATTACGGCCTTGCTATACAATAATAATATTCTATTCTATTATGATTTAATATTCTATTACTATTTATGCAAGAGATATTCATGCGTTCCATAATTGTGGTATCTGACCTGCACACTTTCATGCCAGTCCAGCAACTCTCTGGGGTGAAACACTGCATACACTGCCAGGCTGACAAAGTTACTGCCCAGCAGACTGTAGAAATACACAGGGAACAGCTTGCTCTGTACCAGACCAAATGTGTGCAAAGTCACCTGCGACACTAATGCAAAACCTGTTGGACAAAGAGATGCATATAATACCATCATTAGTAGAGAAAGCAAGTATTTTATCACAATAAAAGCAAACTGTACTCATACAACAAGTAAACCCTTGTCACCTGCTATAAAGGACACCCAAACCTGCATCCCCCAAGAAAACGCCAGCACTAGCAAGTGCAGCACTTTGATAAAGTCTGTGGGTTCCCCTTCTGTCACCATTGTGTCACTGCAAACCATAAATAATGACAGAAAGTTTATCCTACAGTGTACCATACTTTACAATTTGCAAAGTAAAAGAAAAGCGTCAAGTCTCAATGGGTAGATAGGGACATACAGTAGCCTTCCATTTGCATTTATCATTGTATTGTACGTCTTTGGTCAACATTGCATTTGAATTTGGACACGACAGCATATTGCAGCCACACACCTCGCACGTACGGACCTGATGTTAGATAAATATGCTGTGCGCCTATAGGCAAAAGGAGTTTTGGAAACTGGAAACACTAAACTTTTTTTTTTAAATCGAATGAATGCTACAGTATAAGTCGATCATGTAAAGTCTAGCAAAGAGGCTAGACGTTGTTATAACTTGCTGTTAGAAACAAAGTGTTGTGTAATGTACCTAAAGTATTCCGTATAAGGCAAGCTAACATAGCCACTTTGCTACTGCGGTTGAGTTCAACACGATTTTTAAATATCACTTTAGGGCTCGTATATTTTTTGTTATTTGTGCACTTTACGGTGTCTCCGCACTTACCTATCTTCGCACAATACAAGATGTTCAAAGGAAGAAAATATGAGTATACTGTGCCAGACTAAGGTTAAAGCAGAACTACTTCCTCCGTCACACGGTCGAGTGAGTCACGCCCCCACTATTCCAAAGTATGACAAGGGTCCTCGTTAAAAAATACTAAATACAATATATTCTAATTCATTCATACACCGTTTCGTTGGTCTAAAAAACATAATAGAGGTTTAAACTTTAAGACTCGACACGTCGGACTTGTCTGCTGTATAGAGATGGAGGAGGTACTTTTGTGTACAAGAAAGGGTTAACATAAATGAACCCCTCTTAACCAATCAGAGACTAGAATTTGGTTGCGTTTGGTGTGGTGCGAAATATGTTCCCCCACGCCGACATTGTTCCTTTACCTACAATTTTGGACTGTTCGCGTACATCATTATAACATAAAACACATGTTCTATTAGTGCTGTGTTTGTCTAATTAGGGCATTTCGTAAGACTGAAGGTCGATTTCGGCGGAGTGTCGACACGATCCTTAAATCAGCTACTTTAATTCAGAGCACCGTTCGTTTTGGTGAGACAATGAAACACGCTGTAAAACATATTGCATCTAAGACAGATGGAGGTGAATCAAATGATGCAGGTTACGCATTGGCTCCATTTGATACTGTATGAAATCCAAAGCCGAACTATCTAAACAAGTCGGAAGATACGGTACAGTACTGTAGCTTGTAGGCAGACAGATCGCTAGCATATGCGTACTGTTACCGTACTGTTAGCTAGGTTTTGATCGTGCCCAGTGATTCTTGTATGTTACATGTCATTAAAACCTTTGGGAAGTCATAATGCAATGTTTGTGAATTTAAACATTGAGATGAAACTAACCCCTACCAACAGTACAGTTAAGATCGAGTAATAACTGAATAATTATTTTTTTAATGACGGACAGTACGTTATATGTGTCTATGCTTTGTACACAACGTATCGTACACTACTGTACAATTACAGAAGCATCAATAACTATAAAGGAAAATGTGAATGCATTGCTGATTGTGGCAAAGTCGCTCAGGAAATTATTTTCAGTAATGAAACGCACTGATGTTTGTGTACCTTGTCCACAACCCAGGAAACACTGTTCGTAGATTATAAACTCAATACTCAACTTAATACCATTACATTTGCAGCACCAAAGACCACAAATGGGACGCAGAAAGTCCAAAAGAAAGCCACCACCTAAGAAAAAACTTACTGGTAATCTAGACACCCAATTCACTTGTCCATTTTGCAATCATGAAAAGTCCTGTGATGTCAAAATGTAAGTTGATTGGATGTATTATGAACCTTTTTACTGCATTATTATGACAGTGAAGTAAAAAAATGTAATTGATAATTTCCTATATTTCTTTGTATGTTTCAGGGAACGAACACGAAACACAGGAATTATATCATGCACGGTTTGCTTGGAGGAATTCCAGACACCTATAACCTGTATCCTTTAAAACATATATACATACATTACAGCTGTATTGTTTGTATGTATATCATTTGTGACCTTGACTTTATTTCTCTAGATCTCTCAGAACCAGTGGATGTTTACAGTGATTGGATAGATGCCTGTGAAGCAGCCAATCAATAGGATAGATATCTTTCCTCACATTTCTACATTCCTTTACAGTGATTGGGCAGCTGATCTGCAGTGTCTAGCCAGCAACACTTTCTGCAGATGGTGAGATCCTTAATGACAAACACAAGCTATATCTTTTGTTGTTGTGTTGGGTGTCACATAATGTTTACCTCTGCTACTGTATGCCATGCTGAGCACAGCACACTTCTCCAGCAGGGACAGGGGTTTGCTGGCTGTGTGACAGGAACACAGACAGCAATCCTGTCTACCCTGCGTTTTCTATGTAGTAATTTCTGCCTTGTGTAAATGCTCAAAGTGACCAGTTAATAGTAAAATATTTCCAAGATTATTATGTGAACATTTGGTTGTGCCACATTTCCCTCTTTTAATTATTTTTTATATTTTGCTTATTTTCAGTGATTTATTTTTATTATATATTTTAATTTGAGATATTTTTGTCTTCACATATAAATGTGCATATGCCATTTTGTATTTGGTAAAGGTAGTTTTAAAAAAAAAAGTAAAACTTTCTGTATTTGCAAAGTTTTATTTATTGCATAATTGCATGCTGTCTTTTGTGAAAGTTGTGTAAGGAAAAAGGGCTGTATAGTATTAAAATTTTGACACAAACCACAGCGTAAAAATATATAATTTAGGCAAATAGAAATACACTGGATCTTTAATTGAATAAAAGGATCACATGGACTGATACTTAGAACAAATTCAGTTAAACACTAGGTGGCACAATAGTACTACAGAACGCCATGGAATACTGTATGAGGCCATTCTTTGTCAGCGACGACTCATTTTGGCTGTCATAACTAGGAGTCATTATCGCCCAAACATGGAGTTATTCAACAGCAAATTGGTTGTTGACAAGGCACTTTTAATTATGTGAGATTCAATAGCCAATTAACCATATTTTCTGAGTGAGGTCGTGCTAATCTGGTGGTCGCTGGTGCATTACTGACCGTTTAGTGTGTTTTAAACTCCTGGTAGGATAATTTAGAAATGATTGCTAGCCTTCATTATTAAAGTAAATACTATTACAGCTTGCAGCACATTTTTTTTTTACAATTGCATTACATTCAAGACATTCGGTGGGTCAGCAGTATCATACAGTATGATACAGTTAAAATATAAAACATAACAATCTAATCTGCATATTTGCCATGCATCACATCAGCAATTTTCAGGAGCATCTGGGTCTCCATATCATACTGCATTTCTGAGCTATCTGCTGCACACAAGGTGATGCTACATAAAGTGCAAACGGAGCAACAATATAATAAAGCTGAGGTTCACAGAGGCATAAGGCTAGTAGGCCAAATCTCCCAAAGGAACAGAATCGCCCAGAAAATGTGAAAGATAGAGTTACAGGTAGTATAAGCAATACTGTTGGCCAACAGTTATTCTGTCTTTCCAAAAGTTTAAAAAGGCATTTGTTAGAATACACTGTTTGGATATCATGACACTTTCATTGGATGTTAAGTTTTTTTTTTTTTCAATCATTGTCAATCCCCCTCTACTGTAACAAAATAAATCAGATTCCCAGAAAAATAAAAACAAAAAGAGGAATGCTGCATGCAGTCCATCTATCATAGTCCTGTAAAGTGACAAGTTGGCAGCCATGTGAATGTGACAACGTGCCAGAGCAGGTGCAAACAAAACAAGGCGACGTCTGCACAAAGCTACGAGTCCTGCATCAGCATCTTCTGTCAAATGACTGGGGAGTCCTGTGTCGTCCATGGCGACAGAATCCTCGAGCCTGATGTGCTCTGATGTGGATGTGGACTCTGGTTCCAAGTGGGTCAAAGGTCAACAGCAACTAGTCAGTCTCGTTTCCATTTAAGGAACTTGATTTTGCAGTGTCAGTGGTCCGATGTAAGTGGGCGTTGAATTAGGTGGAAGTATAAAAAAAAAAAAAACTTTAAATCTCCTAATGTACAAGAGAGAAATATCCATAACAAAGGAAGGATATTAAATATTAACATAAGAGACAATAGTTCTCTTAAGTTAGGCTATATGTGGTATTTAATTTAATAAATTCTAGAAAAAGTATGATATGATGTAGGAGACAGACGTTTTCTGCTAAGGAATGTTTTGACAATAGGTCAATATAAACACAATTTTTCCTCTGACTAATGGAAAAACAAACTGTAAATAAACAATACATCTGATTAAAAAGTATCGAATTGTTTAAAAATGGATGATGATAGAAGGGATGGCGTCAGTTAAAGTTTAAACAGCAGTCTGGACTGGTCTTGTTACGAAGACAGTTAAGTTAACCAAATGGGAAAGTAGGAGAGTCAGTGTTTTAGTCAGAGTAGTTGTGGTAGCCATCAAATTCCGCCCCTTCTCCGTTATCATAGTGGGCCTCGGTAGGGTTGGTGCAGTACTTGTTGTCATAAACCTGCCGTGGAAGACCATAGGTGGTCATGCCCTGCTGGGAGGCCACTTTGTTGGTTCCCATCTGCAGAGAGACAGTGGTAGTGTCGCAGTTCTCCAAATCCAGCTTCTTGTCAAAGATGTGTCTCCTAGTTCCTGGAGCTGTCATACCAGCCTGAGAGATGCAGAGAGAGAAATGACGATGAATTAATTATTTATAAAAAGTACAACTCTCAATGACTAATATGTCATTAGATCTAGTACATTTACCAAATTTATATTTATATATACAGTTATTTGAATGCTCAATCCAAATAAAATGTGTATAACATGAATGCCGTATGCTGTGAACATCTGACTTTTATGTAAGAGAATTGCTGTTTCGAATTGTTTAACCCTTGACTGTATATCTCCCTTTCCCCAAAGTTCACGTTGGCAGCCATGATTCATTTGAATAATACAGTCACAGTATGTAATCAATCTATGTTTAATCAAGGTTAGTTCAGTCTCCATTCTCCAATACTTTTATTTACTGTTTCATGTAATGATATTTACAGAGACAGAGTTCTATATAATTATAGCACTCCTAGATATAATGCATATTAAGTCGTTTTCCTCACCTGAGTTGCTCCTTTGTTTGTGCCCATCTGAAGGCTGATGGTAGACTGGTCAAGAGGATTATCCATGCCCATCTTGGCATCATACAGGTGGCGCCGTGTACCATAAGATGTCATTCCTTTCTGGCTTGCCAGTTTGTTTGTGCCCATCTAGTCAGAATAACATGTAGTAATTAAAATGATTGAATAATTGCTTCATACTGATCCTTTCTATTTTTCCATCTCTCTGTCAGGCTTATTTTTCTTGTTTTGTACAGAAGGGAAATTGAGATTAACATTGTAGAGACATGAGAAGTTTAAAGATATAGCAAGTATACATACACAAATACACCTTTTGTCAAATTCACCAAATATCTCCTCATGGTGTGTTAAAAAAATAACCTGGTGTTTAGACACAGTCCAGGCTCCATAAATAGGAACACAAACAAAGTGGTGCAGACCGCACACAGCAATATCCTAGCCTTCACAATGCATTTCCAATATGTGCGGCAGAGCTTTTGAGGAAGCATCCTATGGCAAAGGGAGATGTGTTTTTTGTTTTCATCAAGTTCAGTGTGAAGCGTACATTATAATGGAGATAATACACTAAAATCTGGCAACATTTCTCCTTTTTACTATCATTACATATAGTCATACAGCACTGTATTAGTTTGACTCTTCTGCTTATATGACCTGCAGGCCAATAATGTTGCGTCCTTCCTTGAGCTTCTCCGGGGAAAAGCGTCGTTGCTGCTTCTCTGCATATTTCACTCCAAAGTTGCATTTGGAGTTAAAACCTTTGGACATGGCCTGCAGAGAACAGCACATCGAGGGACACATTATTGAAGGATAATCACACTTTTGGCAGTATAATAGGACCACAGAAGGTGATGTAGCTTACGACTCTTATTTTTATGTGTAATGTTTTGCATACATACGCAAGGGTTTTTCGCAACCACAGAACAAATAACAAAAAAAATTAAATAAATAATTTATGAATTTATTTTAAGAGCGCATGGTTGTTTTTGCTATGCCCTTTGCACCTCATTATCGTCTCCTGTTGTATGCTGCAGCTGAGTGCCAGTATGTTTACTCATAACATTGATTTTAACAACGTACAGTAGTCCTCATAAAACACAATAAATGTCTGCCCTCACCATTCCAGCCAGAGTGATGAGTGTGCTCTGGACCTGAGTGTAGTTGACATTCTCAAACAGATCATTGGCCTCGAAGATGTCATGTGGCTTCAGACCGTACTCTGTGATTGCGCGGACAAAATTACCTATGTTCTCAAGCTGAACAGACACAGAGAAAAAGAAAATTGCCGTTAGTTAAGAGAATAATGGACACTGCTATCTGTTGCTATGACAACCAAAAAACTGGTCTGTTATTATAATGTCTCTATTATTATCTCCAGTATCTCTACTAAGGATAATAAGATATATTGAGCAATTATTACTACATTACAGATTTTCTTAAATCGTTATAATCTAACATATATTATAATTCATACATTTAATCTATGGGTGAAGATTCCTTTTGCAACAGTGAACTGGTCTGAACTTTATATTACTTCTTTACATGTTAGTTTTAAAAAGCATTTCTGCTGCTAGAGATAGCAAGAGGGGTGGGCAGAGTGGGGCACAATTCTTCCTTGGAAGTGCATTCATTTGCGACACTGTTAATATCATGGAAAGAATTCTCTGAGAGAGCCTCAACTAACCATAAAAAGTGGGTTTGAGGATTGGTTTTCTTTGAGCTGGAGTTTGCTTTGTCAGTTCCATACAAAGGGAGCTAAAAGACACGCTGTGATCACGGGCCTCATTTGATAAGGCAGCTGCTTTGTGGAATGTAAATAAGCACTGTATGCAGTCCATGCCAAGCAGACAGACTAATCTGGTTCGCGACATCCCTAAGTAACTTTAAAAGAAGTATGGCAATAGGTAATATACAGTATATACTGTGTAAAACATATATTATTTGGGTATTCACCAATCGTTTTACAAAGTTCATAACCCATTTGCAGTGGGCTCGACTATAAGGCTATATGTGTGTGTGTGTGTGTGTGTGTGTGTGTGTGTGTCTTAGTGAATTACCTGGTGCCAGTTCTGACTGGAGTTGTTGATCTTTCTCACAGAGCCTGGCTGCAGGATGTTAATAAGTCTATTGAGAGAGAGGGAATGCTGATTTAGATACGGTACAGTAGTACACTTTGAAACATGGAATAGGAATACATAAAAATTACAATCACACCACGTCCAACTTAATAATCAGATGCAAGAAGGTATTTTGTCTCTACCAACCTGTATCAGTTATGTTGAAGATAAGTGATTGGCAGGGACAGATAGCCTTAATTGGCCTTAATTATTCCATCTGGATAATATGAGGTAATAATACTGAAACTACTTACTGCACCATACCTGAAACACTGTTCACTATTAATTTGAGTGTGGTGCAGCCATATGCGACTATAGCTACACTTCGGCACTTACTCGCACAGCAGGACTCCATCCTTGAGACTCTCCATGAAGTTTTCCCCCACTCTCTTGCCCGTGACATCCTGGATCCACAGCCTGAGCTCCTCCTCTTTCTGGGGGTCATACTTCCCTGCCAACTGAGGTCAGAGGTCAGAGGTAAAATATATATACACATATACAGTACATATACATACAGTATTGTACACACACGCACACATACATATACACATATATATATATATAGACATACACATGTATGTCTGGCTGGCTTTGTGTGTTGATACAGTATATGGTGTATATCCCTCCTGTTGTCCTCTGGGTCCAACTGACCCAAATCACTACCTCTCTGTTGCAGATAGAAGGCGATAAACCTAAAACTACAGTTTACAGACATATGATGCCAACAAAGTGTGAGTTTGAAACCCGAGGACAACAGGAGGGTTAAAATGCACAAAAAAACAAACAAATACATAAAGAAATAATGAACAGAAATAAATATAGACAACACTGACGATAAAAAGAACGACACAATCATACACAATCATATGGCGCAATCTTCTGGCAAAGCATTTGAAACTCAAGGACAACAGGAGGGTTAAATATATACACTGTACAGTATGTATACACATGCATACACACACACACACACACATACACACAGAGCCAGCAGTGATTTAACCAAGAATATTTTTGGCCTCGTTCACAACTATTTGTCCCACTGAAATAATCAACAAAATAGCTGAAATGTCACTCCAAACTCTAGTCAGGAATATTCACGCAAATTATGTGAGGTATAATTGAATTACTGGACAAATCCATCTATTACTGTCCTATACAAAGTAAGGAATGCACTGACTAATGATCGATGACGCTAAAGAAATAATCTAGTGGAAATAAAGCATTAAAGCAATATGATTTAACACAGTGGCTGCATCAGACCTGTATATCATCTAGTGGACATTCAGGTCCGTTCATTATTATAAAAAGGTTTCTACTCACTAGCTGGTCTATTGGCCAATAGGGAGGTAATATAAACCAGAGTTTCATGATGGGTGGTGTTAAAAACCAGCAGTGTTGTAGAAAACAACAAATTCAATATGCTACGCACACAGGCAAAAAATAGACATTCCACCCCGCACACAAACTAGTTTTGATATGTCTCCAGACAATATATGTTGTTTTATTTTTTTTCATTTTTAAAAGCTTTAAATGCCCATGGACTACAATATAAGTATGGGTTTATCTATTGTTTACTCAATGGGGGACATTCTATTATCAAAACCCCCTCACAAAACAAGAGCCTTACTTTATGCTGAGGGGTACAAAAACCACTGGACAAAGAAGAATGAAAATGAAAAAGCTTAGGGACATTCCTGCATGGAGGAGCACGCTCTCTTCTCCTTTTCGTCCATGTACTGTATTTCCTTATTGGCCCAAAACACATGGCTCTAATACTTTGAATTCTGTAACCCCCCCCCCCCCTCCATTTCTAAATGTTCTGCTCATAACTCTTTGCAGTCTGGGAGAATGCCTGCAGGAGTGGCAGCCAACACAAACAGGTATTTCAAAGCAGCAGAGTTTGCGTGGCTTCAAGTCCATCACACCAAAATTGGGAGAAACAGCTTTCCCAATCACTCCTCCCTTCCCTGTATCTTGGTTCTTGGTCTATCTTGCCACCCCCC
>JAODUG010040832.1:0-17128 GCA_027564795.1 Aphredoderus sayanus | reverse complement strand
TACTTTCTACAGGGAGTAAATAAGTAAAGTCATGCATTACTTTCTACAGGGAGTAAATAAGTAAAGTCATGCATTACTTTCTACAGGGAGTAAATAAGTAAAGTAATGCATTACTTTCTACAGGGAGTAAATAAGTAAAGTCATGCATTACTTTCTACAGGGAGTAAATAAGTAAAGTCATGAATTACATTTTTGGAGTAACGATCCCAACACTTACTTACCTGCCAATTGATCAGTTGGGTGCAAATGGTCTGCGCTGGTTTGAAACCATGTCTAACTGCTAGTTAATCAGGGCATGTTCCTTGTAAAGATGCTGAAATATTCACTATCACGACTTTCTGGTTGATGTTCTGCATCAGGCGCAACCAAACACTAAGTAGAACCTCTTCCATTTCCTCACATCAAGACGTTCCTGTCTGTGTGAGTGTGTCTGCGGAGCAAGAAGCAATGCATTGTGTTGACACCGCATCCATCCCATACGGAGAGGCCAAGCTGTTACACCATGCTTCTGGTCCCGCACGCTTACATTTCCCAGTGAACATTCCCTCTGTCAGATTGGTCCGCCACTGAGCAGGCAATGTCTCCTCCACCCATGAATACACCATGCATTTCACTCTGACACCCCAGTCTGTGGCATCCATGCCATTCTTGTGCAATATAGACTTATTACCACTACATTTGCCAGTGCTTGCACAGATATACCGCACCCCATGAATAATTTCACCTCTGTTGCAATAATGAAACATACAATTGGATTTACCCCTTCGCCCCCTCTCCATTTTGCCACCACCGGAACAGACTCCTTGTCTGTCAGGCCAAGGGCGTTGACTATGGACACACCTGACAATGTTCACTGCTGGCTCTGACACTCAGGGACTGGCTAATGGCTCTATGTCCATGCTGGGAGGTCTGATGTGGGCCGTTATGTATAGTGACCTGAGGCCTGCATAATGTATAGTATAGTATATATACATATACACTCCTGTGCACTGCACATAACGGACTAACTCGATTTTTAAATTATTACGTTGATATATTCACTGTGACATTGTTACTGTAATTATGTGAATTGTTTTCTTGGATTTGTAAAGTGACCTTGGGTGCTATGAAAGGCTCTCTTTTAAATAAAATGCATTGAATTACAGCAGAGAGAATAAGGGGAAAGTCATTCTCCAATAAAATGGATACTCAAAATGCACAGAAGTGGGCCTTGTAGCAACAATCACTTCATTTCAGCACTGAATCCATAATAATCCCACTGCTTTGGGTATTAAGTCAACTTTTCAGAAAACCTTTCCATGCCTTGAAAGACCATAATGCAGCTTAGGTCTGATTTTAAGTGGGATTATCTGTTGCGTGGAAGGGAAAGAGCTTCTGTCTTTTCATCTGAACAAAAAGGCAATGTTATTTATATATTTATTGAAGATTGAGTCTAAATGTCAGCGATATTTAATATAACAAACATGCCAGGTGCAATAACATTTAAGTTTTATTATGCTCTATATTTTCAAATAAACCATGACATGGAACAATTTGTAAATTATAAACCTATGTACACCACATATAAAGCTTTACATGTAATAGTGATACCAGGTGTGTACAATAGCACCCCCAGAGTCATTCTATATTGTGTTTATGAGAACTTCAGTGCTGCCAAAACATCAGGGTTCTACCAATAATTAGAGTAAAGCTCACTCTCTCTTATTAGTGCTATAATTTCAACCATTTCAGCATGTCACAGTAACTAGCTGCAAAACACTGAGAACCTACAGCACGTTTAAAACCAAAGTGTCTGACTTTGCATTTCCCAGGTGCAAAAGTGATTTCTCAGCCCGTTTACCATCCAGAGAATATGCCACTTGTCGAAACTCTGAAACGCACTGTTCATTTATGAAAAGCCTGCTCCACCAACGTGATTTGTTTAAACCTCTGAGGAGTATGTGGGCTGTTTATCTGGATTCTTTGTGGATAACCAGGGGACTAGGAGCGAGGTACAACTGAACACACACACACACACACACACACACACACAGTGTAAACAGACAGATCAATCAATTAACTATCAATCTATAAATCAATCAATCACATGGACACACATATGCACACACACTGTTGTTTGGCTGTGAACGACCTGAGGCCTTTGTGGAGACCAGCTCATATGAAACATTAAATAAGTTAACGTGCTTGTCATAAAGCACCGAACTGATGCCACTTGATCTGGTAATCAGCTATGTTACAACCCTTGAAACGACATAAAGCACAATTCCACCGCAGGACAATATAATATATTAAAGCGCCATGGTTCTCTAAATCCCCTGGCTGTCCCTGGTAAACAGCCATGGTTTTAAACCACAAAAGACAAAACAAAATAGGTTAATAGCAGCCAAAACGGAGGCAAAACTGCAAGTTTTCCCACCTGCCTCTGGGCCATGGAAGGGAAGGCACCCATTGTGCCTTAGAGAGAAAAGACAAGAAAATAAAGAGATAGATAGAGAGAAGGAAAAAACATATGTAGTGAAACATTGACAGTAAAGGGGAGGAAGGGGGGGGGGGTTGACAGGATGGATGCACAGATCAGGAAAGGAGAGACTGACAGAGAGGACAAGCAAGCACACTGGGAATTCACCCTAAAGATAGACAGCCGTGCAGTATTTACTCTAGAAAAGGGAACGTATGTCCCGCCAGTGAGGAAATTGCGCTGCAGCCCTGAGCATGAGGACCCTGCCCTTGTCTGTTCGAGACATACGCGAGTGCGCGCAGATGTGCAATGGTGCCTGATGAGGCATGTTGTGTAACAGCGCCTGCCCGAGCAGCACCCAGGACGCTGGCGCTAGTGTACAGCTTAACGCACGGACAGCTAGCGCATTCAGAGGAAGAGAACCTGGCTCACTGATCGTGTGGCTCTTTTAGCTCAATTTAGCACGTTGCACTTCACTCGTTTATGTTGTAAAGGGAAAGACAGATATGAGAGCAGACGAGGCCGTGCCAAAGAATCATTAAAGTCAGAAGTGTCAAAGCCGGCGAAAGCTGGTGAATTTGCGGAGAGATACGGTCAAAAACAAATCATGTCCCGCATTCACCTGTCAGGTTATGCTACTGGACGAAACATAACATACCTGGATTGGATGTTTCTCTTGCAGTTCAATAACGTCTACAGCAGGCAATGTTTAAACACAGTGTAGCCTACACCAGTGTAGACCTACTATACCTGACACTGACATATGTCCAATCACAGTAGTACGGATGACCTTCAACAACATTAGTGCTTCCAGGACATGCACAAGCTCAAGCATATACTGACAGCTGAGATGAACATACATTTGTCAGGGGCATTAATTACGTGTGTCTGTTGACACTTTTATGTGAACTTTGCGCACTTGTTTACTTATTTAACGGTAGGGCCGTTGTGATATAGAACCACTGCCTTGTATTATTGGTTCGATTAGTTGCAGCCCAAAAGTATTATGGTAACCTCAACTAGCATACACTAGCATATCGGTGTTATGTATAGGCCTATAAATAAATAATTCAATAATCACAACCTATAATGTTGGTTATAAGTCTGAAAATGTTTGGATAGGCGTACACATGGTCATCGTGGGAAAAGCGTTCCCGAACGCACTGTGTAACCCTATACGCAATCGCCTTTGCAACGATTTGAATTAGGAAATAACTCGGAACAACAATAATCGTACAGATATTGTCTACCACTATTAAAACAGCCGAGTACTGTAGTTGGCCGGATCAATATTATCCCAACAACAGAAGCCCGGCCCCACTGATCCCCGACAGCAAGTTTTGCGCATTCCATTTGGAGAGTATGACAACAACTGCCTACCTCTGACATGTCCATTTGCTTTTTCCCGGGGTCCATTAAATACATCGTATGTAAATTACAGTATTCCTGCTTTCCGATTCGAATCCGAGCGCTTATATTCTGCCCAACGTGTTGGAAGGCTGCGATATACCTGCTATTAACACAGTGCCAGACACATCTCTGTGTGCGGAGGGAGGGGTTTCAGACACCTACCAGCTTTATATGCCGAACACTCTTCTCTTGTGACATCTTGAAAGTAGCCGAAAACCAAAGTTAGAAGAAACAACCGTTGAGATTGAAGGCAGGGTGGGTGAAGCGGAAGAGAATCGTCCCTTTCCACGGAAAGCGGGACAAAACACAAGCCTGCCCGGCGCACCGCTTGCAGGCAAGCTGAAAATTCAACTTTGGAAATTGAGAGAGAGAGAGAGAGAGCGAGAGAGAGAGAAAGAGGGAGAGAGAGAGGGAGAGAGAGAGAGCGCACAGACAATCGCAGGAAATCGGCTCCTCCTACCCCTACACCACTAAAAGCAAAAGGGTAGGCAGGCTCCCCGCTTTTATGGAATAACGAGGGTAGGGATCGATTTAGTATGTCAAAGACGATAAATGTCAACTTGAAAGAGGGTGATTACATTATCAGCAAGAAGGAGTTACCCTGTCTTGATAATAAAAGCCTTAATGAGCGCCATAAATCGTTATTTTCTTATTTTAGAAAATGCAAGATGATGCAACTGGGGGTAATGGAATGCTTGAGGTATTAATAGTCTTTAGTCATTTCTTCTATCGATCACTTACACAAGAAGGTAATTGTATTGTTCAGTTGCAAAAAAATGCCCACAGGCAGCAATTATAATATGCATAGATCATCGCTAATCTTATGAATAGCGAGTTATAATGATGGTAATTCCATAGTTTAATTTCCCGAGATTAATCACATTGACGTATTGTACTGTGTGCGTGTGCCTGTCCGTGTCCTCCGTGTGTGATAGGCTATAATGATAAGGAGGTTAAGGAAGTGTCTAGTGTTGTACAGAACACTTCTGTGTTATCCTGTCACCAGATGCTGTCTGTACTATTGGAATAATAGCACAAGGACCAGTGTTAAAAGTAACACAGGACACACACAGACCATTCTTCTACTCAGTTTAATACTTTTCTGGTTCAATATGTGTTATCAAATGTGGTTTCCGCTAAAAATGCACTTGGCCCAAGACATACAGTAACTGCAGATTTAGGCCTCATGATAGGCTATTATAACTGATTTTATTTTAGACTGATAATGTTATTATAAATAGCAATTAATACATCTTAGATTAAATATATACGCCTATACACAATCAAAACAAAGAAACGTAAGAACTGTTTCAAATTTAGTTTTATTGAAAGATTATGTTAAAACATTGCATTGAGTAGAAACAGCTATAGTAACGTTACCTTACTCTAAGGTCCAAAATGTGCTCAGTAGAAAGTGTATTAATTCAGACATTTTACAATTAGCATATTGTAGAAGCGAAAACTGCGATTGTAATTAATGTTCAATTAATTGTGGCCTAGTTTAGAGGCCTAAGTCATATTTTATTCTCTTAATGGTCAGCCTGGATAAATTCAAAGAATATATTCTAAAGAGAGAGTTTTCAGTGGTTACACCCTGCACATGCATGCACACAAATATGCTCGCATGCTACCCCTACCACACACAATATCATGACCCATGTCAGATACCGAACATTAATACTCTATTTCTCTATAATCATCTGACTCCATATTCAATAATATCACTGAAATTTCAGGACATGCTGGTGGCAGTAATCGGGTGCAACGGCGGCAGATGTAAAAGAGTTGGATCCGAATAAATAAATTATCAGTAGGAGTGGTAGGGGCTGTCTTCGATTAGGGCCAATCAAATCAGCCCCTCTCATTCCTTTCAAATTGCAGCCATTTTTGCAAAAGCTACTCATAGGAAACTGATGTCCTTGCTCAGGAGGTGCACAGTAGCCAAGTGTGAATATACTATATGGCACCTCAGTAAAACCACCAAGGTTAAGGGTAGTAGTAATTAGTTAATTAGTTAGATTATTCAAGACATAGGCCAACATAACACAAAAGTGGCATGTGTGAGTTTGGATGAAGACCGCGCTTAGCGCCTTCTCCTAAAACTACCACACAACGCCTGCGCCAAGACATGGTCTGACCAGATGGAGACGCTAGAGAAATATTTGGTTTTATTTCACACCAAACTAGCACTGTGCCAACTGATTTTGACTCCCTCTACTGTGCTCCCCACAGCCACATCAGCAGGAATTATCAAACGCACTCAGGCAAGAGAAAAAGCACCCAAAGACATTATCATTACGATCATTACATCTGTGTTTGTGCCACCTTCAGCCTTGCACCGTCCGGAAACTAGAGATCTATAAAATCAAACTACTTTCTAAGGCATTGAAATTCTCAATATAAGTGTGGCTAGTTATAACACAATCAAATGAACCGACTATGTAATCCACCACAGGCCATCTCTGTGAAGTGGTCGGCAGACTGCTAGTGCCAGACAAGGTGTGTCTGCACTACATGCCAAGGAAACAGGTGTGCCCGCTACTGACAACAAGCAACTGATATCTGCCTGTCCGCCACACTGTTGAAATCTCAGTCTGTCCACCTTCATCACTCCTTACTATTTTTACCCGTCTAAATTATGTTAAATGTATTCTTACTTCACCACACAAGCAGTATAGCTGTTGACCTCTTACCTTCTCAAAAAAGTTATTCTTCCAGTCTGTCTACAGAGTCTAAAATTCTGTATTGCTGTTACAGTAAAGTACAGTAAATTGAGGCACTTTGTCTCTTAAAGCCTGTCAGTGTTTCTGCTCTGTGCTATAGCTGTAGATGCTTTCTCTGTGGAGGGCAATTTATCCTCTGCTGTTTTACACAGCTGTCTATTTATCAACTCTGCCTGTCACTGTTCTGGGCAATATTTCACTTAATGCCATGAAACAGTGAAAGCTCATATATACAGTTTATGAATCATACTGTTTAATGATGCATATGGAATACCGGTACATACTGTTAACCCTCCTGTTGCCCTCGGGTTTTAATTGCATTATTATTGTGCCACCAGATTGCGCCACCTGATTGTGTCTGATTGTGTAGTTCTATTTATTGTCAGTGCTGTGTATTTATTTATTTATTAATTATTTTTTGTTCATTGTAACCCTCTTGTTGTCCTCAGGTTTCAAGCACACTACCTTGTTGTGCCAGTAGTGCAGATCATATGTCTGTGTAAACTGTAGAATTAGAATTGGCGCCTTCTATCTGCCACAAAGAGGTAGTGCATTGGGTCAGTTTTACCTGGAGGACAACAGGAGGGTTAATATAATATGTAATAATATAGTTAGAATTATAATTTATATACAGTATACTTCATTTAATAATTAATTGATGTAGAGTTTGTAAAACGGTAGACCTTTATACTTCAAGTGAAATAAATATACTGTAGTTAGTAGTATTACATATATGTAAATAGCCTAAGTGGTATACCAGAAAACAGGTAAATTTGATAGTTTGATATGCTATGCTGACTGTCTTGGACAACCTATGACTCAAATTTGGTTTATGATATGGTAGCCTAACAGTACCAGTACAGCTAGGTTTACAGATTTGGTAATCTAGGCTAAATGTTGAACTTTAAACTTTTATGCAAGGTTTGCATACTGCCGATCGACTTCATTTTTATTTTGCTGAATACTACGTTTCGCCTGTTTCTCCACCTCTTTTCCTTCTATGGCCATTACAAACCGGGGAGTTAACAGTCCACTTTGAAAGGCCCAGTACTTCTCCAAGTCACATCGACATACTGTAACTATTTTCAAAAACAACAAGAAATATGCTTTCCATGGAATTAACTCTTAAAGAGATGTTGAGTCATATATACAGTATGCCATTAAACTACAGCCCTCCTAGTTTTGCCAAAATTAAGCCAAGATTAGTACAATCCACTTCATGGTATATTAATTTTTTACTACATTTAATTTATACAATGAAATCATACACATTATAGAGCTCTGTGTATTCATTGATTTAGTAGCCTACATGGTTCAAGTATTACCTTATACTTTAACTAAAAACATATAGATTAATCCCAGCAGTGAAATTGCCTAATGAAATACCTCATTTAACCTGGTGAACCCAGCAGAATGCTTCAGGGATTACTTACATTTACTAAGCCTGGATGCAGCCCGGTGAACTGATAATAGTCATTTCCAATAAATGTCCTTGTTAACTGGGCGCATGCACGTTGTGTGATTTGGTGGCGATGGTCAGATGACTGTGGATTTGTCTTCTACACGCACTAACTTTAAGACAGCTTGTCTTAAAGTCAAACGACTTGTACTGTAAATGGGCTGGTTCAGAAACAGTGAGGGACTAATAGAGAAGATATATTGGTATCACGTTGCCCTATAAGGTACCGTATGTACTGTAAGGGCCATTAGCTGGCTTTTGTTTCCCATGTTAATAAATGCTATTGTCAAGCATTGCAATGGCAATGCTTGCTATACAATAGCCGAACACGCTTAACCCTTGTGATGTACTCAGAATTCTCATATTTGGCCACATGGCGGCGCCATCTGATTGTGTATGATTTGTGTGTTTTTCAATTGGCATTGCTTTGTGTATTTATTTATTTATTAATTATTTATTTATGTATTTATGTTGTTTTTTGTGCCTCCAGTTGTCCTCAGGTTTCATAGTCACACCTTGTTTTGCCAGCAGTGCACATCATATGTGTGTGTAAGATATACGCTGTAAGAGGTATCAACTCAAAGCTATGTGGTAGAATACAACATTTACAAAATCAACATCTGAAAGAAATTAATTGGTGGTGAATTCTGCAATTAAACATTATGTGAGCGATTCAACTGAATCCAGCCCTGTAATTAATTCCCATTGTTTCACTGACACATTATATAAAATGTTATTTAACTTATTTTCCTTTTTAAGGAAAAAATAGCAATGAATTAAATGGAAGCAGGCGCTTCAGTAGTCTACACACAATAGAGGCTGCTGATGGAAGCGGGTGATGAATTTGTGTGAAAGACAAAAGCGCCTGATGACAGAATTAGGGTAGGCAGGCAGTCTGGGGCTGCTGACATGAGACATGACAGCCATACGAGCCTCAGCCTCGCTATTCTTTTCGAATGGCCCCGACATGAGGGCGTATTACATATCAAATTACCATCACTGACACCCTCTGTGCATGCGAGTACACACACATTCATAACAAATCAACGCCACCACCTAGCAGTGTGTGTGTATGTGTGTATCGACAGGAAACGCATCAGCACTGCTCTTCCCTGTTTCCTCTGCAGTCATCTGCCCACAGCTCACTGGGGATCTTCAATGGAGCAACAGTCTGTCTACCTACAGCAGCAACACAAAGGCCTCTGGGAAATAGCACTCACCACATAGTCAGAGAGAGTGGAGAAAGAAAAAAAGTCTTGTCTTCTTTAAAGATAGAATGCAACAGCATGCACAAAGTAGCCTCAAGAGAGTATCTCATTTTTGGAAACAAAATTTGTGCATACAGTATGTGCTCTGTCCAGTCACGTACCTTGGAATTTGCATTCAAACAGAATGACGGTGTGCCAGTTAGTTCCTTTCAACCTGGTGATTTGGGGTAAAAGTCTAAATCTTATCAGGTACAGTTTTATGCATGTTTAATTGAGATACTTGAAAATATAATACTAAAATACTTGAGATACTTAAAATGGTCTAATAATACAGTACTTTCGATTTTACGCACTATCCTTTTACTATCTCAAGCATGCCTGCTTGAGAGATACTGTAGTAGTTAAGTCGATTTGGTCATCTTTTGATTTGAATCGATCTGCTCTTTGATTGTATTCCCTAGCTGATTGACTGCCACCTGTTGTAGACCAGCGGTGATTGCCTGGTGATGCATGATCTATCTCATTTTGATGTGGCTATGAATGTGTCTGTACAAATGCAGTTCTTCATCAGAGCAATACCACAATGGCGTTGTATCTGAGATGCAATATCTCTGCTGAGCTAAACCGCTGTAGTAACAATAGTCATTTTCAACCACAGATGTGAAAAGTAGGATTTTTTTTATCATTATTTTGCCAGCTATTGAAATTGACTTTCGGTGCTTAAAGCATCTTAAAAATAGATCAATAAAATGCTCAGAGGCCATAAACAGTTGTCGCTTGGTGTGCCATGCTCCATCAACTTTTCATTAGTCTCACTAGCTTAGCTCAGAGTATCAGAGATACAAATCTGTTTTTCTTTGCTCTCACAAAGAATCAAACATATGATACCTTAGTATACAGGATATAGCTCGCTCATAATTATCAATAACAAACCTGAGAGAGCTCCAGTCGTTTGAGGAAAGACTGAATTCAAGCAAAAGTAAAGAAGAATTGGGGCACTTTGTACAGTAGATCTTTTTAACAAGGTTTTGAGAAAGTCTAATGCTTTTGTTGTATGGACCGCTGCAGTCCTCCAAAGTGAATTCCTCCTAGACATCAGGGCTGTCAGAGTAGTGTACGGTCCAGAATTCTGTACTGAATGGTTTGACAGCTCTTAATTCCCAAACCTCCATGCCACAGATGAGGAAACAGCATAACATTTTAACATACTTTCAGTAGAATATCAGTGCATTGGAAATTAATAATTAAACACCTCGCTGTTAGCATAAACACAAACTAGCAAAAAAATAAATAAACATTATATTGCAAAGTAAACATTTAACAGCTAAACCCCAGCAACAAACCATTTTGTGACAACATTTTCAAACATCTCTAACAGCAAGCGACAGGCCCATTTTAACATACTGTAGCTGCCTGAAACCATAGGAACATCTCCAGCATGTTTTCCTAATGTAATGTCTGTGAGTCCCGCTCGAATCCACAGGAGCAAATAGCTAGTTGTTGACTGCAGTAACATGTACAGTACACACTTGGTGATGCAACACGCTGAATTTCAGTTAGAACCACTTGTAGTGAAGCCAGATGCCCCCAGACTACATACATTGCTTTGGACACAGCGTGGCTCTTTGTTTACTGTTTGGGCTTTTTTAGATAGCCTACGACCTACACCAGATATACCGTCTTATCATTTCTAATGCTTCTAAGCCCACACTGCGTGGCCTCCTTTATTAGTCTGGCTCTGCTATTTAGACAGCTTTGTATGGATTTACAGTGCATGTTGGTGACCTTGTAAATGGCGGAGGAGAGCTTTGGGAGACGGAAATTGAGAGTAAAGATGCTATTTAGGAGCGCCCAGACTACACTCAATGAATGGTAAGGGCAAGATATGCAAGCACGCTATAATGAGAGCTAGAAGAAAAAACAATCTCTCTGAAGATAGAATGTGGGCGCAATAGTCTTTCACCCTGCATTTACCATCAGCCCCTGCTGAGTCTTCAACCCCCCCACCCACCTATCCACTGTGCTGGTCCTCTATATTTCAAGTGTATACAAATAAACATATAGTACATATGCATATGGGTGAGCAATATATTTTCAACATTAGTGTGCTGCGCTTGCATGACATGCCTGTAGTTAATGGTAAAGCCAGTACTGTATTGCACAGTACACAGTAGGGCCCCGGGTCAACAGTGCCCTACTGTGTACTGCAGTAGATACAGCACTACACGGGACATCTGTACAGATCTGTATCATTTTGCAGGAAAACTCTCTGCTTCAGTTCCACCTTGTGTACGTGTAACCATTCGCTCTGCCAAGCCATGTAGTGGAGACGCAACCTATTCAAGCGGTCCTGCCAACTGCCAGAAGCATGCATTTCAGGTGCACTAAGGGTCCCACGCATCACCTTAGCTGGATGTTTGATACAGGAAACACTCTTCATCGCTTTCGGAACGCGGGAAGCAGCTTTGAACGGCACTTCAGAGATATTTTTATGTCGGCAATTTTTGTCTTTGAGGTGAACAGAAGACCAGTGGTGTTCCTAATCCTGTATACCTTCAACCTCCTTCATCTAAGTGTAGAAAAGTATTGTTTACAGTATCATGCACTGCTAGGATTATGGCCTAATCGCAATAGACAAGCCAGTGTAAAACTTAAACTATTAATTATTTTCTCTATTCATCCATAGAACAAATAAACAGTAATGGTACTGTAAACCAAAGCACTGACTTGCTATCAAAATCATATCAAATAAACTATAGCATAGAATTGAGCAGAACACAAAACAGTTGAACGACTTGACTGATTAGAATAACACTAGATGGGTTTTTAATGCATTGTTTAGGATGTGGAATATTTGGAATTGGCTCACCTATTTAATCTCTGTCACCGTAGCTTAACAGGCCCTCCTCCAAAGGCACTTAAAATGTCATTGCTCTTGTTGAAAAGACCTCATACCTCCACTAAATGACTGGCTGCCTAAAGCCTCAAACGTGAAACCTGCCTCTTTTTTTGTTTGGTCTGGAGAGCCAGCGAGGTTGAATTGATTGGTTCTTACAGTATCAGGTGACGTGAAGAGAGACTAACTGTAGACGGCTTGCGTGACAGATGACTTGGTTGTGCAGAATGTACAACATGGCCATGAGTCATTGTGCACAGCCACATGCGCTCACGCTCACAGACACGCACACACACACAAAATACAGAACGCACTCGCTTGGAGCGGCCTGTGTGTATTACATAACCCACCAGACGACGGCAAACAGTGAGATGCAAGACAAGTAAAACAGACAGAAAAGGATTACGCTTGCTTTGAATGGCGATAATTATAACAGACTTAACCGTGTTGGATGTAAGCCTGAATACCAACCCAAAGAGCATTTCTGGTTGTCGATAGACGAGGAGTCGTACAGCATGACTTTTTAAAGTACCAACCACCGAGAGAGAGAGTACAAAAAAAAGAAAAAGAAAAGGAGAACAAATTAACAAATGGGATTAAAAGACATAAATAAACACAGAAACCCGGTAGAAGGGCTGAGACGTTGAAAGCGAGGGAGAGGTAGATATGTAAATCTCATTATCCCCGGGCCTCCGGGAACCCTGATAGAAGGTCTGATTTAAGGAGAACAGGAAGAAGAACAGCAAGATGGAGATGCTGTATGAGGGAGGGAAACAGGATCCTGCGAGAGATGAGGAGTGATACTGTTGCATATCAGCATGTATTACATGCCAGCAGCTCTGTAGTAATAATATTGGACAGACTTTTCTACCTTCCAGCTGAACATTATTTTTCAGCTGGTGTATACTTTGACCACACAACTGGAAAAACCAGAATTTTTAAATAGGGGCCCTTAAAAATACTTTCCAACATTCCAATTCTCATTCCAATTTTATTTAAGTACTAGCTGAAACTGCTTGTTGGTTTTATGTATTTCATAGGCTGTGTTGATGATGATATATATGAAGACATGTTAAATTAACTGGCCTTACCCTCTAAATGTTATTTTCACAAGAGAGCACAGCGATTTCAGACTTACATTACACAGCAAAACAGAACACATTTATTTACTGAATATACGGTCTATGAAATGTTATTTGATTTTATGTCAAAAAACTCCAATAAGATAAAAGCCAGTTTCCTAAAAGCAACCCCCAGTAAGTCAAGTCAATGTGAACACTGATGGCAAGCCAGAGAGAAAAAAGCTAGTGTAAAAATCAGTAATAATGTCAGGATTCACCAAGGCTTTATACTGCAGGGACCAGGATGAGTAATTGAAAACTCTGGCAATCATTCTCCCAATCTATTATTCATGCCTAGCACTGATAACATGTCTGACATGTTTTCCTTAAATTGCATACAGTAATTCTCAGTTCAGCAGCAAAAGATTGCAGGACATCTCATAAAAGGTGTCAGACATCTTCGGACTTGAGGCAGTGTCTCGGTGTGTGTGTGTGTGTGTGTGTGTGTGTGTGTGTGTGTGTGTGTGTGTGTGTGTGTGTGTGTGTTTAGTGGCACTAAGGTAATTTCCCTGTGGGGAGGAGAGTGGAGTGCTACTAGGCTGGAGAAGAATAGGGCAATATAGCCCACCTCTGACATCAGTCCTACCCAGTGTCTACAGGGACTCATAAACAGAGAATCGTAAAATAGCAAGGACTTATCGCGATTGCAAACACAAACCATACAGGCCATTATCAAAGTGTGCAGACTGTGCCTACAGCTCTTGAGCCTGCTGAATAGAACAATTCAGCAATTTAGTAATCTACTCTAAAGCTAATACACTAATACCACAGCTTTTTCACCCTCTTTGTAAAGCTCATACATTATTACATGACTTACAGTGAGAGCATGCAACGTCCAAATACAAGACCAGTTTAAAATATGACCACACAGCCAAAACCTTATTACTATTACCTACAGGTATCAAAGAAGATCAGCCTAAATATAGAAAGCAAGGAGCGTAGATGGCTAGATGCTATGAATACATCCATTGTTTGCAAGTATATAAACACTTGCAACACCGTTAGCAACACTACATTGATAAGCCATAAGATAGTAGATGAAAAGTACTTCCATAAACTAAGGGAGGGTATTTTAGGTCACATGGTGTTTACAATGATACCAGACGGGAATAAATGGTTTAAGCTACAGTATTCCTTAAGTACAGCTTCCTTAGTATAAAAAGGACACTGCTGAAGGACATTTCCAGCCAATTTTTACTGGGAACTTATTTGATCTGCTTACTCAACCATTGTGATTGTTTCTGACCAAATCAAAGTACATTAGCATTAGAGAAACTAACATTGATCAATAATTAAGCTTAGTTTTGTATAATGACATTAGCTGAGAGTGTACAACATTATTTTATTTACTTTCTGAAACATGACATATATAATATGGTAACACCGTGTTCTAAAGCACAATTGAAACGTCTTCACAACTGGCACTGCTTGAACCAGCGTACAAAGCTGTTGTCAAAATGCGTCGGGCCTGTTCCTTGAACCGATGTACTGTACAAAGCTGTCAAAAATGTTGTCATGGTAACAGTGCCCTTATCAACAAGACAGCCTGACTTAAGAGTAAAAAAAAATAAAAATCAGACTTCACTCACGCAGGCAGGCACTCCTGTTATCATCCCTGCTTCATACCCCCTTCAGCCTAGTGACACTTACTGTTCCCCTCCCCTGAAGCATGCGTTCAGTTTGGAGGGTGTGAGTGATGTCATCCTCACCCCTGATCATGTCTCTGCCCCCCCACCTCTATTAGTTCCTCTTCGTATTAGTTCCTCTGTGAAAGTCTCTGTGAAAGTCCGTTATTGATTTCGCCGCCCCCACAACCCTGAGTCTAGCATATTGACCAAACGTCGTTTGCTTTACTGCCTGTCGACAGCCATCCACCCCCACCTTCCCCCAAAGCACCACCTCTCACCAGCGGTTCCAGAAGCTAAATCACTGTTCTCAACCCTACACTAGATTATCTGGCTCATGTTCACGTAAGATTTATATGTCTCCTGCTGTCCTCCTTCCAATCGCCACTCGGGAGAATCATTTTAGGGATGGTTCCTTTTTCTGAAACACTTTGTTTGTATTCCAGCAGTGCATGTTTACAACCCCTGTAATATCTCTTTCACGCTTGCGGTTTTCAATTAATGCGGGACAATTACTTTTTTCCTTTAATGGCATAAATAAACATCAGTTTGAATTTGCGAGCAGGTTGCACGGTTTTGTTGCGGTCCTGTAACACCTTGTAATTGAGTTTGGAATATGACACTTGAGAGCCTCTTCTTGGAGGAATGAAATGGATATTTTGGAAATTTGCTACGTGACGAATGAGGGACATACTTGGTTAGCCAATCAATTTTGAACTGCAGATTAGTACTATCCATTCTCTTTAACAACTGCAATGGGTAATTAATTCAGCGAAATGCTACTAAAGCCATGGCTGGTGCTTTAAATCTCGTGTAGAGAACTTGGTCCTTTACAGTGAAAATACGGTTATTTGCACAATTTAGTTCTACATCAGTTTGAGATGTGAACACTAAGACGTGTCTATATTGTAAAAGTGACGCAGACATGGAGGAATAGGTCTAAACCTGAAAAGCCAATTTAAATGTTCACTTGAGGTATGAAGTTCAATGGATCACGTCGGTGGCAAAGGATTGCTTGAACTTGATGCAAGAACTCAGTGTGATGCCAAAACTATGAAAGATGATGAAAAACTGCCAGAATCTCTTTTACAAATTCCTGGTGCATGCCCCATGGCAACCTATAGACTGAGAAGAAAAAGATATTTGAGAGTTTCTTCAAACAGGAAACACTGCTGTACCAACCCGGTTTCTGGAGCTTTGATCATTTGTACAGGTTAAGGTGCCACTTCCAAGTCTGAAAATCCCATTCTCTGAGTCTCTTTCTCTCGCCCTAATAAGGTTTCATTCAGCTTCTGCTTCTTTCTTCCTTATTTCTCTCCTTCTCCCTCTCCTTCCTCCCTCCCTCCCTCTCTCTGGCTAGCAACAGAATGCCCACGGATCACGGCATGGCAGCAGAAGGCATATTTGAGCTCGGCCTTTCATCTGGCATTACCTGGCCGAGGCAGACTGCGCACTACCCTTGGCTGTTAGGAGGGCCCGCGCCAGAGAAACAAGCCTAACCAAGATAAAAGCAGGGAGAGAAGACAGAGAGCAAAGGAGAAAAGTGGGCCTACCCCACCCGGTCTCCATTCCCGCTCTGCTCTTCCTACACCCTATAAGGTGGGGGTAGTCAGAGATGAGAAGGAGAAAAAGAGGAGGATGAGGGCAGCATAGGAGGAGTGGAGACATGAGAGAGGGGCACTTGCGTCTCATGCTGGGTTAACACATAGAAGGGGCCCAATTTGCAAGGGCTCCCGCTAGCTCCCCGCGTTGAACGTCTGGCTGTGTTGCAGCGCACGTGGGGCGCCGCGTGTGCATTGCACAATGCCAGTGGAGAAATATTGAAAAGGCATTTATCCCTCCTGTCGCCCTGAATTATCTGGAATTACGCCACCAGGTGGCGCCATGTGATTGTGTTTGATTTGGTGTGTTTTTTTAATTGGCATTGCTGTGTGTATTTATTTATTTATTTATTTATGTATTTGTGTTGTTTTGTGCCTTTTAACCTTCATGTTGTCCTCGGGTTTCAAACACACACCTTGTTGTGCCAGCAGTGCACATCATGTGTGTGTAAACTGTAGAATTAGGTTTAGCACCTTCTATCTGCCACAAATTGTGACCCGAAGGACATGAAGAGTAACCCTCCTGATGTCCTTCAGCAAAGGCTTTTCCTTGTTCAATCAAAACACCGTGAGAGAAAGACCTACATTACTGCTTGAACGTTGTCAAACCTAAATTAGAACACCGTG
>JAODUG010040821.1:0-12368 GCA_027564795.1 Aphredoderus sayanus | reverse complement strand
CCCCTGGTAACAGACAGTGCTGTCTCCCCTGGTAACAGACAGTGCTGTCTCCCTGGTAACAGACAGTGCTGTCTCCCTGGTAACAGATGTTGTCTCCCTGCAGCCCTGTGTGATAGCAGAGTGTGGTGAGCACAAGGATGGAGATGACTGGGGCCTGGCTCCGTGCGACGGCTCCGGGGACAGCCACCCGGACTTCCCCGAGGACTCGAGCGTCGACTTCAAAGACGTGCGTGGGTTTGTCTGGACCTTGCCCAGGAAATAGACAAAGTTAAAGGTGGAGTCAGCGACTCGATCAAAACAAAAACATCTTTCCCTTCTCAGTGCCATAAGCTACTCCCTCAGAAGTTCCGCGTCCCCACATTGCCATGGCTGGGGTAGTGTTGTGTGGTGCGGTCTGCACCACTTTGTGTTCACGTTTCTGTATATGGGAAGCCAGGGCTGTGTAGAAACACTGGATTCTTTTTTCAGCGTGCACATGGAATGGAATACTAGGGAGGAGATACTCGCTGAATTTGGCAGTTAACAAACTTACAGTTATCACTGACTCTACCTTTTTAATTGCTCTAGAAATATCCCTGCACCAATTTGTACTTGAGAATGCGACAGCAGTGTCTCATCTGTGCTGCCTTTCAGGTCGACAAAGTGCTGTCTGTTGCCGAGGACATTAAAAACATTGGCAACAACTTCTTCAAGAATCAGGACTGGCAGTCTGCAATCACCAAGTATTCAAAAGCCCTTAGGTAAAAGTCCCAGTTACAAATGTCGCTATTGATAACAGCTTCTGCTAAAAGACCAAGTTGTAGTTCTTTATTTATAGTAAGAGTAAGAGACATCTTTTTTGCATCATGCAAAGGTGTGTTTGACCTGACCCCTGACCCCTGACCCCCCAGGTACCTGGAGGCGGGCGGGGAGCAGGCGGAGGAGGACGAGGGGCGGCAGCAGCGCCTGGAGCCGGCGGCCCTCAGCTGCTTCCTCAACACGGCGGCCTGCCAGCTGAAGCTGCTGCAGTGGCAGGAGGCCCTGGACAGCTGCAGCCAGGTGGGGGGGCGTCGCCCGCGGCAACACGCAGTCTCACACAGCACACACACACACACACTCACTGGGGTGTATATATACATACATGTACAGTATATACACACACACACACACTGTCTGTCTATCTATATTTCTATACTATATGAAGTACCTTTTAAAAAAAGGAAATAAAAAATCTAGGTCTGGTCAAGGTTGGTGTACAAAAGACAGTGGAGGGATGATGCAATACTAACTGTTTTTCTCTGTGCTCTACCTCAAAAGGCCCTAGATTTGAACGAGGCCAACACCAAGGCACTTTTCCGCAGGGCCCAGGCATGGCAGGGATTGAAGGAGTACAACAAAGCCATGGTAACGTCCACAGAACAGCTGTCTCTTCAAGTCAAGTTTCTTTATATAGCCATTAACCCTCCTGCTGTCCTCTGGGTCAAACTGACCCAAGACACTAGCTCTTTGTGGCAGATAGAGGGCGCTAAACCTAATTCTACATCTTACAGACACATATGATGTGCACTGCTGGCACAACAAGGTGTGTGTTTGAAACCCGAGGACAGGAGGGTTAAAAGGCACATAACACAACACAAATACATAAATAAATAATTAATAAAGAAATAAATACACTCAGCAAGGACAATTGAAAAACACAAAATTCACACACAATCAGATGGCGTCGCCGTGTGGCCAAATACAATATTTTTGAGTACATCACGAGAGTTAAGGACAGGTTTGGTTGGCCACCCACAGTACTGTATGCAACAATATGTATATTTAATCCAGTTTATCTACTCAGGCCAGAGTTGCTGGGAATTATTATTATTATTATTATAATTATTATTATTATGAAGCACATAGTATGTAATTTCATCCATCTTTCTTGATGGAGGATTTGGGGGCATTCATTTAAAAAGTGTTAGAAGACAATATGGTTAATCTTGCTGGTCTGACATTGAACTGTCCTCCATGACAGGTTGATTTGAAGAAAGCGCAGGAAATAGCACCAGAAGATAAAGGTGAGTTTGTCTGGTGTGTCTTTATTTGTATTCACCATGTTGTCCTGCTATCTGCAGTGGGCCGAGCCCAGCGTATCGTTTGTTGGCTGTATAAAACAGAAGGCATAGTAAGGCTAGGACATTTGCTTTCTTGCTTTTTATACTTAATATCATTTAACAGCATCAAGGATGATTAATGCATTTTATGGTGTTCAGATCTTGAATTTAGCACATTTTCCTTAATACCTTTCATTAGATAAAAGCATCTCATTTTTCCCATTGTAATTTATGCACTTTGTACATAATGTGTGTGTGTCTATAAATTGTGTAGCAGTAGCACCCTCCTGCTGTCAAATCTGACCCAACGCACTACCTTGTTGTGCCAGCAGAAGGCACCAATTCTGATTCTACAGCTAACAGACATATGATGTGCACTGCTGGTACAACAAGGTAGTGGGTTTGAAGCCCGAGGACAACAGGAGGGTCAAAGTTTGGTACCAGTGTGCTACTGCAGTATTTAAAGGAATCATTATGTGGCAATACATTGTGGATTGTGCAATATATACATTTGTAAATGAGACACTAAAAAGGAATTGATTGGTTTTAACATAAATGGATGTTCTTTCTACTCTCAGCCTTATCTAAGGTTTCCTGTCAATTTTTGTATTCTCCTGGCAGCAACAGTTCTCTGCTCGTAGTGTGCAAGCCTTGCTGTGACTAAAAGCCTAGCAGTTGTTTGGCTCCATTCATTAAATTGTGCAGAGAGATTTGTGGAAGGCATCTCCACCTCCACAATCCAAGTAGATTTACAGCTCACATAAATCCACAGATCAAAAATATCTCTGGTTAAAACTGATGTTACCATGGTAATAAACGTGTTTATAAACCAGTCAAGCTTACGATTTCTAAATGTATATGAAGAAGACATGTAAGACTCTCTGAAGTGTGAATTGGGAGAAAATTACAAAAGCCCACACATTAACTGTCTGTCTGTACTAATGTCTGTAGTACAAACATTAACTGTCTGTACTACAAATCTGAATATTACTCACTTGAAACCTATGTTTAAATGTGAATTATCATTTATTATTACCAGTGGAGAAACAGTCTAGGTGAACAAATTTAAACATATACCGTTACGTACACTAGTCAAACGCCAATTACTCGAAGGTAATGAGACAAAACGTCCTTTAACCCTCGTAATGTCCTCTGGCTCAGAATGACCCAAATCACTAGCGCTTTGTGGCAGATAGAGGGCGCTAAACCTAATTCTACAGCTTACACACACATATGATGAGCACTTCTGGTACAACAAGGTGTGTGTTTGAAACACAAGGACAAGAAGGGTAAAAAGCACAAAAAATACATAAATACAAAAAGAATAATTAATAAATAAATACACTCAGCAATGCCCATTGAAAAACACAAATCATACACAATCAGATGGCGCCGCTGTGTGGCCAAAAACGAGATTTGAGTACATCACGAGGGTTAACAATCCTGTTGTCCTTCGGTTTCTAATGCACTGCCACCAGAGGAAGTCAACTGCAGAACGTCATGTGTTGTGGTTGGCGCCCTCTACTGGCACAAACAAGTAGTGAACGGGGATATTTGGACCCATAGGACAGCTAGTGTGAGAGACAGTAAATGAGGTTAATCACAGAAAGTAGGCCTGCCATTCCAACATGGTTTCATGTATTTACTTTCCAACTTACCTTGTCTTCCTCTCTAACAACATCCTGAAATGGTTCACGCTCTGCCTTCTGTACTGTTTGCTTCGCTTATCAGTTTGGAAACTCCACTCGAATAAAGATCTGTTGGCCAATCAGCATGTGCTGTTGTAGTGGTTGTCAACAGCAACAAAAATAAATGTATTGTCTAGTTATCTGGTAATGATCTGATTGACAACACCGCCTGTATGACAAATAACTGAATGTAGTTTCGAGAATGTAGTCAGACAAATCAGATCTTAAACCAGGATGTCTTCCTTATCTGGCTAAATTATAATGGCTTTATTTATTGTTTAGCAATCGGCAACGAGGTGAAGAGAGTCCAGCTCAAAGTCAAGGAGGAGAAGGAGAAGGAGAAGAAAATCTACGCCAAGATGTTTGCGTGAACATCTGATTGTTTTTGAGGAAAAGCCACAGCACTGCAAGCGAGCCTGTCAATGTCTTGACAAGTGTCTTCACTGTATGATCAGTTTGAACGAGTAACCATGACTCACTCACTCTGAACTATTAACTGGTTTACTTTTTTTATGTTGCAGTTAAAGGGTTCAAAACGTTGGAATGATATCTTTGTTAACTAGTTAAAGTAGTCTACTTCATCATACATTTAAATTATTTTTTCTACAATATCAAACATGTTTTATTTACTGATGCAGTCAGGTAAATGAATAATATACACACTATTTCCTGCAAATTGATAGAGCATTTGTTAAATCAGAAATGCAATGCCTCTTGAATAAACCTCAGATGAAGTACTTTACTGAGTTTGTGATCAATAATTGTAAAAAGATACAGCATAATCTGTAGCTGGGCACCACAACATAGCAATACAATATACTGTATTAGATACAGGTTGGTCAAGTATAATCTGAAACTCATACACAAGCAAAAGCCACCCATGGCTATAATTTAACACTTTACGTATTTAATGTTGGTGCTATTGCATTGAGCCTCGTCAATGCAACTCTCAGCGCCATCTACAGTAAAAATGTCATTTGTTTACTAGTGTTCACATTGAAATCCCCATTTATCAGACCCTCCCTCCCTCCCTCCTTCCTTCCCATTTCTGGAAAATTACAACCCTGACAAATGCTGGGCCTTTAGTCCGACTGTTAGGAGGCTGCGGTTCTCAGCATCGGCCCATTAGCCAGAGGAGACCGTATCCCAACAACAAGATGGCGTTCACATTCCGTTGTAGGCTGGCCCGCCGCTGCCCTCCGGCACGACCCAGTTGATGTTCTGGCTCGGGTCCTTGATGTCACAGGTCTTACAGTGAACGCAGTTCTGGGCGTTGATCTGCAGTCTCATCCCGTCTCCCGTTTCCATGGGAACGTACTCGTACACACCTAGGGTAGATTGGCGAAAGGAAATGAGGATAGATTGTCTTGGAAAATAACGCTATTACTGCTGGGTGGTGGGATCAGCATCTGCTTTGGAAGGCACCACATTGTTGCTAAATATCCCTCAGGAATACATTGTGACGTAAACAGTTCTTCACTACTCTCAGTGAAAGTGCAGGTACAGATTACAGACAGCCGAAATTGTTATGGGTTCAACCCCCAACAACATGTCTGTCACCTAACCTCTCCTTGATAATGTACTCACTGAAAATTGTTATGGATAAAGAGTCTGACATAATCACATAATTGGAATAATCCTATCTTGACATTCACTTTAATTGGGATGAAATTGTGTGCGGATTCATAATAACAGCCTTTGCTTAAAAGGGGAAATCAGATTTTGTTTTCCTTTGTGGCTGGAAAGATAAACATGCTTTCAAACACTAGGATGTGACCGACCCCTCTCTCACCTCGTGGCCTTTATTTTGTTTGGGGGGGGCTGAACACGTTAAAGGAAACCAAACAGCCCCTCCCATCAGATCACCTTCAACTCAGATCTTTATTGCTGAAGCACTGAAGTGATTGGTGTACTGCAGACCTATTAAGTCCAATTCTACTGGTTCTTTATCTTTGTCTGCTTCATGAATGGAACAAAGGCCTGATAATTGCTGCATTCTCTGGCCTGGTTGCCATTTACAGTGTAACTGCTGACTAGTCTTCATTAAGTTTCAGATATGGCTGGAAATTCAATGGAGGCCCAGTGTTGTGTACATACCGACTGAAACCAAGGGCATGGATAGGAGATGCCAGGACTACATGGGTCTGCCCAGCGGAGTAGTCAAAGACAGGCACATATTTAGTCAGAAAGGCCACAGGATTCTTCATGTTATGATTAAGGTAGCTACAGGTTAGTTTCTGGATGTGACATTGTGTAACTGCTGCTGCAGATTAACGCTCAGATCAATGCTGAAACTATCTGAATCTAAAAAGATTGAGGCCGCAAAACTTTACAGAAATTGTATTTAAAACTATGAGGGAAAACAAATATAATATTCTTAGATGGGGACTGCTATTTTTTAATCCCCTTTGGCGACATAAGTCATCACAGCAAACCCTTCTGTGGAATGGCCGAGTTTCAAATCGATACTAGGCAAACATTAAGAGTATTGATTACACTTCTCCTACAGTTTTAATGAGTTTAGCTATAATACATTCCCACTCTACTCACAAAAGGTGTCAGATTCAAGTCTTTTTAAAGACCAAGTTTGGGAGGGAGTGGTCAGGTTAAGGCCAATGACCTCTGACGGCGGTGATCGGCGGTGCGTCAAGGAATTCAAGTTCAATAACATTCTAAACGTGAAGACATTTATGGGAATATAAAACACACAAATAATACACAATCAGATGGCGCCGCCGTGTGGCCAAAAACGAGATTTCTGAGTACATTACGAGGGTTAAACCAGGCAGGCCAGCGCGAAGGGGGTACCTGCGGGGCAGAAGCGCTGCTCCGGCCCGTCGTAGAGGGCCAGGTTCCTGTCCACGGGCACGCTGTCATCCCGCAAGGTGAGGTGTGGCGGCTGGTCGCCCTCGTGGTTGGTGCCACTCAGCGCCACCGACGACAGCAGGTCGAAGCTCAGCCTGCCGTCGGGCTTGGGGTACTCGATGGGCGCGCAGTCCTTCGCGAGCTTCAGCTGGTCGGCGTCTCGGCCTGCGGGTGGAGCCAGTTAGGCCATTGCATTCAAAATAAAATAAAGATATAAATACATTTAAACAACACTTTCACGAGACGCGACCTCCTTCTCGTATGACTAACAACCTCTTTGGCGTATTGTGACAGGGTTAGTTAGATTACTGATGCCTACCAGGGAAACTCCTGTGCCAACACTAGAGCCAGCGCTAATACAGGACTGGAGCTAGCACCAGAGCTAAGGCTAACGCAGCAGTAGTGCTAGCTCTAGTGGCCGTTAGCACTAGAGATGATGCTAGCACAGCGCTAGTGCAGTACTACATTTACGGCATTTGGCAGACACTTTTATCCAAAGCAACTAACATGTAGTACATTTGTCAGTAGTTGGGACATTCACAAACCGATAGCGGTGCAAACCATGCAAGGAGCAATTGAGGTTAGACATCTTGTCCAGGGATGCTTGCAGGTAGTCCAGCTCCAGGGCTCGAACCCAAAACCTTCCGGCTAAACCATGGTTGTATGGTTCTTTTTCTTGTCAGTGCTGTGTATTTATTTCTTTATCAATTACTTTTGTGCCTTTTACCCTCGGGTTTCAAACACACTATCTTGTTGTGCCAGCAGTGCACATCATATGAGCATATGTGTAAACTGTAGAATTAGGTTTATCGCCCTCTATCTGCCACAAAGAGGTAGTGATTTGGGTCATTTTGACCCGGGGGACATCATAAAGAATAAAAGGCACCTTTTGGGGAAAATAAATAAATAAATAAAAGACACCTTGTTCACATTTCTTCAGTGGTAATAATCCTGTCCAGACTACAGCAGGGGAATGGTTGTAACAAATGTTTCTCTTAACTTGCTTTTGATTAAAAACTTAGGGAGTGTCCAAAATGTCAATGTTTTCAACAAAAAACAAAGGCTCTCCCTTTTTAAAGTGGGCGCGCATGCATATATCTAATTTTTTAAATGGTCAAATGTGAACATAAAATCAGTATTAGCATTGTTCCTCCCAAGCCTCAGTGAAGCCACCAACCAGAGCATGAAACCTCTTGGTGTGTCTGGCAGGAAACATCACGAGTTACCAAGGTAACAGACACTACTTTCTGCCTCATTGCTAAGGCTATTTCTGTAAATACAGTTGGGGTGGCATGAACACTTAACAGTGTTGGTTGCATGCTCCAGTTGCTCATCACTCTGCCTAGTGCTTTAATAACAAGCAACTGCACTGTAAATGTGTTTATGAGATGTAAACCGAGTTAGACGGAACTGTGATGATACTCAATTCCAGTTTTTATAAAAAATAAAATTAAAATAAATGTATTTTATGGACTGGAAATCAAGTGTACCTTTGTAAACACTTCAAACACATCATCAAATTCAAATGTTCAACGTTAATTGCGTGTGTGCCTCCTCAGCTCCTTGTCGTGCCTTTTAACCCTCCTGTTGTCCTCGGGTCTCAAACACACCTTGTTCTGCCAGCAGTGCACATCATATGTCTGTGTAAGATGTAGAATTAGGTTTAGCGCCTTCTATCTGCCACAAAGAGGTAGTGCTGTGGGTTACTTTAACCTGGGAGGACAACAGGGGGGTTAAACAGCTGGCTTGTCCTTCAGCACACCCACCACAGTGTTTGAGCGTCCAGGGCTCCTTGCCCCGGAGGATCCAGTAGAAGACGCCGGTGTAGAGCATGCCGCCATACAGGCCAAAGTAGTTGTGGAAGGAGGGCCGGATGTTCCTCACGGAGTACAGCTCCTTCCACACCCAGGACCGCCTGAGCAGCTCGGAGTACTCCGCCACATGCAGCCCTGGAAGAATCCATGACCCGCAGTGATATCCCCCCTGCTGCTACATTATGCATTTATTCATTAAAATCTTCACCCACTATGTGGCAAAGAAAAATCTATTTCACTGTTCGTTTTGACGCGAGGTACAAAATAACATATGTATGCAAATGTACTGGAATGATAGAAGTATTGGGGGGGAAAAATGGAAGAGAATTGAAGGTGCCTTTAATGTCCATGATGAAAAGGCAGACTTAAATCAGTTAGAGTGTGAGGTATCATTTTGTTATAAAACTAATTATCGGGTGATTTGTCGAATGTCGTATTGCCTTCTGCATGATGTCTGTAGCCATTGTTGCTGTCAGCGAGACGCCAGTTAATATTCTTATCAGAAGCAGATTCATCAAGTACATTTACAAATACAAGGTGGTGAACATGGTGAAGTTGGTACACATGCAATCCTAATAAAAGTACTAATATATAAAAAACAGTAACTAGGGGTGCAAATGTGCAACATGGTCCGGTATAAACCAGATCTACAGTGTACATCCTGTGTGGGATCTGCAGATTAACATGAATAGAATGTGTAGTGGATGTAGGCGGATGACGCAGGTTAATATGAATATCTACCGATTATTATTAGCAGGGCTTATCAGACTCCAGGTGTTTAAACGTAACCTTGGTTACCTGCGGTGTCAGACTCCAGGTGTTTGACCGTAACCTTGGTTACCTGCGGTGTCAGACTCCAGCTGGTCGGCGGTGACCCTGGGGAAGATGGCCTCCGCTGCCAGCATGCCACTCTTCATGGCCGTGTGAGTGCCTTTGATTTTGGGCACGTTCATGAACCCCGGGCTGCAGCCAATCAGCATTCCTCCAGGGAAGGTCAACTTGGGTATGGACTGAACACAGAGAGGAGGATATCAGTGCATGTTTACCCCCCATCCCCCACATAATCATCCAACTCAAAGTGACAACATGACCTTCTGTCAGGGTCCCCATTGTTCTTCCCACTGTAATTACAACATGTGCATTCAGGCAGTAAATATAAAATGAAGACCTGTCAACTGTGGGTTTAACAGCTGTCTCTTTCCCGTCTAAAGCCAATAAATGCTACGTCCTTGGGAAAATACCCCCATACACAAAAAATGCAATTTGGGGGACTCTTTCCTACATAAAATGAAAACAAATGTTTTTTCTTTTTTTGAATCGGCAATGAGAAAAACCGAACTGCACAGGACCTACAGTACAATGTGACACTTTCTAAAACCCATTTATGATGAGAAAACTACAATTGTCTGACAATAAGTCCATAACTCAAATCACACACAAGAATGTGCCAACAATACATCTATAAATATTTACTAGCTCACTGGAGGCTTCTATAATAAAGTCGGTTGTTGATTAATTTCTTCCAAGTCTACCACAGTTTAGGAATGTATCACAATAATGCTAATGGAATAATGGAAGCCACATTATGATTTAAATAAACTCAAAAACTAACACACACCTGGAATCCACCTTCATTCAAGGCCCTGGCGCCATAAGCAATGCGGTTGCCCCCCTCCAATGTTTTGGACACAAAGGGATGGTGTTTCCAACGCTGGAACTCTCTGAATGGGCTCAGGTAAGGGTTGGTGTAGTCCAGACCAACCTGGAGCAAGAGGAAGTTGTCTTTGTGTGCAGCCATGAAGCAAGATAAATTGGACATAGCCATAAGAGGCATTCAACATTTATGGAGGGGAAAAAGAGCATCATAAAACTAGGTAACATTTGTTTGTGTTTTGTGGTGTTTAAAAAAAATAAAAAAATAAAAAATAGAATAATAATAATAAAAAATATAATAATAATAATAATAATAATAATAATAAAAAATATATAACTAATAATAAAAAAATAAAATTTTCATTAGAAATTTCTTCCCCCTCGTCAAAAGAAGTACATTTTTCTGTGAAATAATAACGTATTAATTGCCACCAGGAGACATGCAGATGTGACCAGCAGCTTGAGCCACAAGGTCCAGCACTCCTGTTGGTCTTGCTCAGCTGGCACCAGAGGGCCAAGGAGACCAAACTCGTAGCCTATTCCTTTGAACCCTTCCGCTGTCCTCCGGGTCAAACTGACCCAACGCACTACCTTGTTGCACCAGCAGAAGGCGCCAACCGCAGCACGGACATATGATGCCGCAGTTGGCGCCTTGTTCTGGCGCAACAAAGTAGAATGTTTGAAACCCGAGGACAGCGGGAGGGTTCAAACATAATCCAGCATCAGGTCGTGAACCCGCCCCCCCACCAACTGGTCTAGCCAGGAGCCGCCGAGGGCACGAGGGGCAGAGGCAGAGGTGACCCACCACGAAGCCCAGCGACACCAGAGGCTCCCCCTCGTCCAGGTGGTAGAGGAAGGACCCTCCGTACGTGTTCCTGTCCAGGGGCCAGCCCACCGAGTGCTCCACCCGGCCCGGCCGCCACTTCTTCTCGTCGATGATCCATATCTGGAGGGGGGGGGTGGGGGGGATTGGGGGGGGTGGAGTTAAGGCGTGGCACAATAACCGGTGCGTCCAAATAAGCAAAAACAAAAGGGAGGGTACGACGACGATGCTGGACTACGGGTTACAGGTTACAATCTATTAGGAATGTTTTGCACACAAAACATTCACATGTTGATCGTTTACAAGTATTCGTTTGCTGAACGCACCTCTGCTCATTAGCAGGCACATTTATCCAAAGAGAAAGTGAACTGAAGCTGATGACCACGAATTATGTATTGATAAATAGTTTGTTAACATTTTAATATGATCGTCAGTTTGCTAGTCCATGTTTTAGACTGTATACTGTAGGATTTAAAAGTTACACACAAAGTTCCCTGTTTCAAAACTCCATACACAAGCATTCTCCGAAGGAATACGTTTTTAATCGCCTTAACATAGCATACATTCAGTCAGCAGTTTATTTATAAATACATGAATTATATTCTCACTCATTCAACCCTCACTAAAGCTCTGTATCTATAGCGAGCATATTTTGCAAATGTTTACGTGCTCTAAAAGTTCAAAACCTATACAGCGACTTAAGTTCAAAACCTTTACTGTGTGTGGACCAATACAATATTAAAATATATTTAAAAAATCTTACAAAAGCATACAGTTTAATGGGGATATGAGCATGATTTGTGTTTGAAATTTATTTCAGTTACTACCGGTAGCGTTTTACAATAATGTATTACAGTAATTAATGGGTTGGAATTACTTACTGAAAACCGCATGAAACAAATAAACCACATAGAAACATTTACCTATACAATACATTCTAGTACTGCATATAACAGTATTATCATTATATTACATTATGTATTATATTGTCATGAAATCTGATCTGAAGATCCGCATCAAAGTTGCCAGTGGCATATCACATTCAAACATACTGTTGTATGTTGTAAAATTGTAAAACACATACAGATCATTTTGACATGCACCCAGACCCATTTAAAGATCTAGCAGGACAGTTAAGTAGTAAAGTGTGTTTTATGACACAAGCAATTCTGCTGTGGAAAAGATTCCTCTCAAAATGCAGCAATGAAAAGTAGCTCTTGATCAACAGGGTTTGTTGAGAGCAAGGCAGGGAGACACTTACCTCCTTCAGTCCAATAGCATATGTCTGGGCTTCACACTTGTCCCGCAGGTTGAACTGCCGGTAGAGCTGCTTTGCCAAATGGCCATGGCAGCCCTCCCCAAACAGGGTGACTTTGGCATGAAGCTCCATTCCTCTCTCGAAGACGTCCTAACGCAAAGGAAGGACTCTTTGGCATTACAGACTTCT
>JAODUG010040810.1:0-17130 GCA_027564795.1 Aphredoderus sayanus | reverse complement strand
AGGATCAGATTTGGAAACAATGGAGACAGAGAGAGAGAGAGGGGGAGAGGGAGAGAGAGAGAGAGAGAGAGAGAGAGAGAGAGAGAGAGGGAGTGAGGGGGAGAGGGAGAGAGTGTGTGGACAGATAAAAGGGAACAATTCTGCAGTGAGGCATGCAGGAAGTATATGTACTTAGTTACTTTACACAAAGTAACTAAGTACACACATTTTAGGTATCAATATTTTGAAAATGCAGTGAAGTAAAAGCTATAGTAAATAGATAAATACAGGATTACAGTGCAAATTTCACAAGATAATATTTAACCCTCCTGTTGTCCTCGGGTTTCAAATCTTATTGTGCCATGTGATTGTGTCTGTTTGTGTGGTTCTCTTTATTGTCAGTGCTGTGTGTTTATTTCTCAATTCATTATTTATTCATGCATTTTTTTGTGTGCTTTTAAACACTCCTGTTGGTTTCACACACACACCTTGTTGACCCAGCAATGCACATCATATGTGTGTGTAAGCTGTAGAATTAGGTTTAGCGCCTTCTATCAGCCACAAAGAGCTAGTGATTTGGGTCATTTTGACCCAGAGGACAACAGGAGGGTTAAAGGTAGTGTCAGAGATGCTGCAGAAAGATGACTGATATGTGAAGTTGATGAAAACACCTCTCCCTCCAATGCCATAGGGTGTTCCCTCAGAATCTCCGCCACCAAAATTGGACATGTATGGCTGGGATAGTTTTGTGTGGTGCGGTCTGCACCACTTTTTGTGTTTTCATTTACATGGCCAGGGCTGTGTACATTTGGTTATTAATGCACACACAGAATAGCTAGTGGAATGTGAGATATTTGACGAGTTTGACCAAAACAAGTGTATCGACATACTGTACAGTGCAATTGCTGAATCCACCTTTGTTTGCCGCACATAAATGCACACCTGTGATGCCTGAGTAGCCCAGGTGAACATGCAGACATTAACCAATGAGGCTCACATGCAGTCAACAGGAGAATCGATTCTGTGAAAGACCTCTGTGAGAATTCAATAGGCATCAGGTCAGAAAAACCCCAAGTGGATTACGCTTTGAGTGGACGGGCAACACAACATGAGAGCGTCACCAAGCGTGGAGAACATAAAAGGGCTTTCAAGCCACACAGGCTAATGCATGCTGCTTAAGGCCGCGACAATCATTGACTGGGTCTCAGAGGACAATTGTACTTTATGTCATCAATAATGTGCACATACACGTGCATCTGTGGAACTAAAAACACTTTTAAACCTGCTTGAGTTTTTATTTTGTCATGATGATTTGTTGTTGTGATTATTGTGTAAATTGTTCGTTTTATCTATGTACTTATGTGGTGTACTAGCACTTTAGTAAATGTAGTTTTTTAAATGTGCTCTATAAATAAAGTGTATTGGATTGTATGCATAGTACATGTACTGTATGTGCTGTTTGTGGATGGCTGAGGAAATACATGATGTAGTATTTTATCTTTAGGCTATTGCCTTTATTTCAGCTTCAAACATTCATTTTAAATCAGAAATCATCATAATGACTTTAACATCATCATCATATACGCTTGAGTGGTAAAAACTCTAGAGGGGTCATGTTTTGCACAAACATTCAGGCATTTTGCAGGAACACCCCTGTGTTGGAGCCGGACCAGGCCTGGAAGTCCCACAGCAACTCACACTCTGAATAGAACACACACACACCCACACACACACACACACACACACACACACACACACACACACGCAATCACATGTACACCACAGGGCATTCCTGTGTGTGCACAAGGCAATACATACAAACATTAGAATTGTACACGTGTGGGCCCGCATATTGTGTATGAATTGCTATGGCATCCACATGCACACACGCCAGCACACACACATACACGCAGTTTAATAGCCCAGACCCCCAACACACACACACACACACACACACACAGTATAATGAGAACAGCTGGAGAGGGTGCAGCCAGGTGTGCATGAGGCAGACTGAAGTAGGGAGTGGGAGGTTGGGAGGGGAGGGGAGGGGAGGGGAGGTGTCCTCTACCGCTCACCTTGACTGGAGGACCCTCACTGTGCGTTTGGGGATTGTCCAGAACAGAGCCAAAGCTACAGTAAGTAGATGCTTTGTCTCATTCTCTCCTTCTCTGCCCTGTCCATCTATACTTCCACCATGGCTTCTTCATCTCTTTCCCACTCTTGTCTTTTACCTCCTCACTTCTTAGGGGGACAGGGGGAGCAAAAAAGAGCAGAGAGCTGACTCAAGGCAAAACAGAGTTATATTCAATGAGGGGAGGTCAACCAAGAGCGGACATCCTGTGTGTGTGTGTGTGTGTGTGATAGTGTTGGTATTACAGTAAATGTATGGCCCTCGCTTCAGAAGAAGTCACATACTGAAGGTTTATCGAGGGTATTGACTGCTTGTCAGCTGTGAAGCTATAAACTGCAAATTGTGTTAGCGTCCTTAAATAATGGAATTTACTCAAGTAGGACATGTTCCAATAAAGGCATTTATATAATTAACTGGCTATCAGTTAACCCATTGCAAATAATGTTTTCATTACACTATAACAATCAATAGTGAGTTCACAATAATCATTTAGCGCAAACATCTTGTCTGTAGGGGGCTAAGTTAATGTCAGTGTTTATGGTGCGTTAACTATTGGGTACAACACATATCCATAGAGAAAGTGACAAGAAGTACAGTACCTGTATGCTGATTTAAAGGTAGGTTAAGTGAACCTCTGTCCTATGAGAGCTCCAGTGACCTACTCTAAACAATAGCACTGCAGGTAGGCAGAGTGAACTAAATACTTCAGAGAGCTCTTGTACTATGTTAATACTACACACACACACACACACACACACGTAAACACACACACACACACACACACGCACACACACACACACACACACCCAGAGTCCTCTTCTATCTCCAGCAGTCTCCAAAGAGAACTTGAGCAGCACAGTGTAACTGTAAGCCATGTGATGATGGATGTTGCGACTGTGTGTATTGCCAAAGACCATCCATCCCAATTAAAGAGTTTTGCAAGACAGAGCAAATGACACGGGGTGGAATTCATAAACTACAGCAGGAATTTACCGCGCGGCGAAAAGAGAAAGGAAACACATTTGCGTCAACGTGCTTGAAGGTGTGCCTTCACCTGTGCACGTGTACAGATGTGCCTTTATAAATGATGCATGCAGAATTGGTGCGTACTGTGTGTGTGTGTGTGTGTGCGCGCGTGCCTGTCCTCTAGTATCCCTGCATGTGTGTGTGTGTTTATGGATTGTGTGAGCTCTTTGGGATGCAGGACAGTGCTCTAACCAGCAGCTGGGATGCCGGTAGGGGACAGCTGTAATTGTAGTCATTATGCAACGCTGCTATTGTGTGTGGCTGTTCATTATGTCCCACCTCTGCTCCTCCGCTGCCTCTCGTGTCAATCCATCTTCCACCCTTCCTCATGTCACGTTCTGTCTCCTCCCCCCTGCCCTCTTATCTCCTCTCCTCCTTATGACCCTGTTATTTCCCTCCAGCATGTGCTAGTCATGTGATCAGACTACCTCCACCGATTGGCTGATCGATGATTGAGGGGAGAGAGGTATGGATCATTGAATGAAGGGGTTATAAAGGGGCAAAGAGAGGAGGAAGAAGATAAAATATAGAAATGCAAGTTGAGGGAGGCATGAGAAAAGAAAATCAAAAGATAACCACAAAACAGTACTTCATAAGTAGATTTGCTGGTTTCTTTGTGGCACTACCGCAGGAAAAAGTTGTTTTGCTCAATAAGAAATGCAATCTATAAATGTGCTATTGGACACTTACTGTGGTTCTGTGGTTTGAATATATATAAATGATATACTTTCTTTAATAACCTTTTTGATATGGGGATGGCGCTGGCTGTTTTGTACAGTATGTAGAGAATTAGCTATTCTATTCTAAATAGCACTGATCCCCCTGCCATGTCATCATGTTTACACATAAGGTTTACACTGGCTCATCTACACCCAAGACACTGTTTCCAGGGGAACATTGCTTGAAATGCTTCAGTACCTGCAAACAGAACACCTTTCATCAATAGCGAATAGACTAAATCATTGCCATCTCATGTATTGCAGATTGTATCAGCCTTAGCAGGCATGCACACGCTGCCTTTGTCTTTCATTTTCTAAAATGAGGGTTAAAGGTTAAAGGTTGTAATTTCATGTCCCTTCTGGCCTCATATGACCAATAATTCCCTGTATTGGGACTAAAATGGAGCTGTATTAGTTTATCTAAGTACAAAGACACAATGTCATTTAGCAGACTAAAACTTTTACTTTGCCCAACTTCGCCCAGAGCTCTAGTGCTGTGTATCTGTGTAGAGTTCGGCCCAATTATGTCTGCCTGCCTCTGTCAGATTGTTTGTACCTGGCTGGACACGTGTGTTTGTGCGGATGTGGAGGGCGGCTAAATTGCACAGGGGAGTATGTGCGTACGTCTGTGTTTGTGTGTATGGGCATGTGCATGTGTGCGCAGGTAACACGAAGGCAACACAATTGGTGTGTGTGCATGTGTGTGCATGTGTGTGTGTGTGTGTGTGTGTGCGTGCGTGCGTGTTTCAACTACTGTGTGTGTGTGCTTGTGCCTACATTCCACACGTCCCAACAGCCCAGGAGTACCCCAGCCTGCAATACGGTATCCATCCCTCCCCTAGCTGGGAGGCTTTTCCGGGGTGCGCTGATAATAAAGTGGGCCAGCTCCGTCGCTGCACAGCCCTATTTTTATCAGAAAGCAATTTTCAGGAGGATGCCCATAGGTAAGTGCCGATGACAAGGAGTCCCACCAAACGCACGCACACGGTACCACTGCCATTAACCTCTGTCGGACCCCCCCCCCCACTGTTCCCTGCAGCGTTAACGTTGCTCCAGGAAAACCGTCTTCACCTCGAATCAAACCGTTATTTGTCATTTAAGGAGTCACAGACGTTGAGTAGCAGGATGCCAGAGCATTTAACGCTTCCTGTCATCAATTTGGAAAACAAATTAAAGGTGGAGTCAGCCTGCATAGTTATTTCAAGTCTCATTGAAATAACTATGCAGGGGTTAACCCACATCGGTTAGCTGAACTGGTACCTAAAATGTAATGTAATGGAAAATGTACCTAAAAACGAGATAGTTTACCTTGTTAGCGCTTGCTAGCTAGTTCAACGTGTTAGACCAAAGAGAGAGAACATAGTGAGGAAGGGAATAGACAAGATGACAAGCACAGGGACAAGCGCAGTATGTCAGGAATAGACGAGGTTTGTGGCACGGCAGGAAAACCAACAGGCCCAAATAACAAACAAGACAAAAACGACAATAAACCGCAAGAGATGGCACAAATGGCCGGACAGGGAGCAGACAGAGAGGGGTTAAGTGGAGATGGAGGGAAAGAAGGAAGATGGAGATGGAAGAAAGATGAGTGTGGTGGTGCCTCAGCTCCCAGAGGATTGGTCCGGTGTGGCTACATGCCTGGGCCTGCCATGCCATCCTTTTCCACTCTCTCTTGTTTTCACCTCCACTCCCATCCCCCGCAAGCGCCAGGATGAGGAGCAGCCCTCTCACTCTGTTTAGTGTGTTTTGACATCCTCATACATTGCACAGTTTACTATAGGCCTACTGGAACTGGGGTCCATGTTCCCTTGAGGGACCATGTCCAGGGGTTCCACCAATAAACCAGAAAACACGTGACAGATTCGATTCACAAGTCCTTTGCACATAACTGTGTTTTACCTGCTTTAAAAAAAGACGGTGCCTTTTAATATATATGTCCTATAAAGTCGACTGATATTGCCTGTATGAAAAAAGGCATATATTTATAGTAAGCTACAGTACACCATATGACCATCTCCATCCTTTTCTGCCAAGGTTCAACACTTTTTTGTTGAAGTTACAGTACAAATTTAGCAACTTACACCAGAGCTTTTACGATGTCACAAATTTAAAAAGGAAATAACTGCAGTGCACTAAAAGAGTGTGGACTGTCATCAGTCAGTAAATGTATAGGCTATTTTAGGGAGTGGAAAGATGAAAGTCATGGCAGCCGGACACATCTCTGAGCTATTAAGCATTTTATAACAAAAAAGTATAATCGGCACAAGTTATATGAATGATGGGAAACAAATGAGCCTACTAAATATTATTCAGGACTTGAGAGCAAAAGCCTCCTACGGCTCCACACCTGGAACAAGACGTTATACCAAGTGGAATGTGCCAAAATCTGCAGATCCTCGAATGACCATTTGAGGGTGGCTCCAAAAGTGAGTCAGAAAAAAACATGTTTGCAGCCTGGTCTCTATAGTTTTCTGTATGGGGGGTGCATTTTTTATACTTATCAGTTGTAAATATATTAAGACATACTGTACATTTACCCCATTGTTATTGGTAGCTACAGAGTTACAGGCAGAAAGATGGCCAAAGATGGTGACGGCCAAAGCTGTATGTGTTTTTAACTAAAAAAACATACTCTATATTATACAGCATTGAATATTGGTAAAAATATGGTGGGGACTATCTACATACTGCACATTGAAATATGAATACGTTTACAATCTCTACATACTACAGTACACTTACAATCTAATCCTCCTCTACTGCTGTGTTAAAATCTTCAGTGTCTTGTTGTCAAGTGACTATTGGTGTCAGATTCATTGAAAGCTTATGGCATTCAGTGCCAAACTGCCCTTAATGTCATGTTTAATTAATGGATGGTTAATTTATTAATTATTATTATTTGTATTTATTTATGTATTAGTGATTTTGGTGTTAAAAAACCTCACAATAAGAAGCTTAGATTTGCTTATGTTCACTGATGGAAGTGAGAAGCTATCATGGTTACTTCAAAGACACTCTGAAAGTCTGACGAACGTCTTATTTCGTAACATTTCCTGGATAGGATAAACAGTGTGGTTTTGACAATGTTTTAAAGAAAGAAATGATTTTTAAACCCATGCACAGGTTTTGGGGTTCTAAGGGGTAACCACTTTCTCTAGATGAAATCCATTCCAAGCCCAACCATGACTGTCAATTGATTCAGTGAGGGTTTACCCGCTAGCAATTTATTTCCCAGCTTTGTTTTATGATAATAATGCTTTGTAATGTTTTACAACATGTGGGGGTCAATGAAATGCATTTCTACTATTGATCTGCCATGTGATCTGCCACTGCTATGACCACACAATGATTACTTTTATGCTGCGTTCAATTTCATCTGACGGTGGGAAATCGGAAGTGGAAAACGTGTCTGACTTCCCACCTTTGTCACAGCAGGGAAATCGGGAAGTCGGAAACAATCCTATCAGCCTTGCAAACAATCCTCTTAGGGAATCAATATAAGGTAAGTATAATTTTACCAACACTGTTCTAACCACCTGTATCATTCCATTTTGATCCTTGAGCTGAACATTCTGTGTCATTGGTGTTATATATTTGACATGCCCTAACCTATAGCATGTGATTAATCTGACACATCTGACACATTGATAAATATATATCTAAATACACCTACTACAATTTGGTCTTCCACAGCAATTATTGAATTGATCACTGTTATGGTCGTTGCACATTATCCTACAGCCACACTCAGGCATAGTGCCTTTCCTATGTATGAATGTACATTAGTTGGTCAGGCTAGTTATAAGGCTGGTTATAAGGTTAAGGCTGGTTATAAGGCGTCTATACTGCATGCAACCAAACCTGCTCCACCGTGGGTGTTACAGTATGCTTCTGGTGTGAATACAAGGAAAGGCAAGGAAAACACAAATTGTATTGCACCCATTATACGCAACGCATCCAGTGTGCAAGCAGGGTTAGCTGTGGCCTGCACTAATACTGCGTTTGGGTGTGTGTAAAGAGTGCTTGCCCATTGCTCTGTCCTTGCAATGACGTAGGAACCCCCAATGCCTTCACACTTTGGGTGGTGGGGTTACATAACACAGTGATGAATTGTCCTCGGACGCACCATAAGCAAAGCCCTCCATCTTTCTTTCACCACCTCTCTCTCTCCCTGTCTCTAACTCTCTCTATCTCCCTCATTCACATACAATAGCAGAGCAGGCAGTCTGACCCAACAGTTTTATAAAAGTGAGATAAAAGAGGCAGACAAACTCTTGGTGTGTGTCGAATCCATAAAACTGGTTGGTTCATTTGTTTCAGCAACATGTGCCACTCTGTCTTCACTCCCATTGGTCACTGTGTCACATTGGCCAGTACTTGCATAAAATAGAACTATAGTTGGCCTCACTATGGTCACTTGTCTCTTGTCACTCGGAATCGCCAACTCTCATTGACAATGAATGGCAGCTGGTGTCATCTGTGTGTGTCATCAGTGAGGGGTAAGGTGAGTGTGAGAGAGATAGAAGTGAGAATAGGCATTCACCCCATTCACTGCCTCAATTTCCTCTCATCTCGGAGGGATTTTCTCTCTGGCCCCTTTCTATTTCTCTCTCTCTGTGGATCTTTCCCTCTGTGAAAATGGGTCACCTTCATTCTGTCAGCTGAATAACCGAGAAGCTATAACCTCTACAATCTGCCTTTGCTTGTGGTGTGTGTGTGGGCGCGTGTGTGTGTGTGTGTGTGTGTGTGTGTGTGTGTGTGTGTGTGTGCATGCGTGCATGCGTGCGTGCGTGCGTGTGTGTGTGTCAGCAGATACACAGAAATTGCTGTACTAACACTTTCACTACCTGGTCGGGATCATAACCCTAAAACGTCCAAAGTTCCAAGTCACAATTCACTTTTAGTTTTTAAAACCATTATCCTAACAAAAACAAAAAAAAATAATGGTTTAGAAATCGGTTACTTGATTGGTTACTTGACAGGTAAACACTTTAATTCAATATTTTCCCTGTGTCAAACCCCTTCAAATGAAAAAGTAACTGCACCTAAAAATGAGGCTATGGAGCTGTAAACTAAGTCATACTACCAAACTGTGATGAGACACATCAATGCTGGTGTTAATATTGACAAAAAACCCATTTGTAGAGGATTCAGCATTTTATTGACTGAAAACACTCTACGTGTTGTTTAAATATCGCCCAATGACCTGGCTGGCTTATACGTGTACTTTTCCTGCACTTGTGCGTCATCACATTTAAATGTTAACGCCCTCTAATCAAAGGTGGCAACTCTCACAGCCCCTGCCCTTGATTGGGAAACTGCGCAAGGAGTTTCTTGTAACCATGCTTCCACATTTCACAATATAGGTTTATCGAGACTGAGCAGCCAGCAACAACTGCCCCTCCCCCTCACCCATCACCTCCTAATCGACTCCTTCTGACGCCTCATTTTTCAACTATGCTTAAGCACAGATTTGATCTTAGATTGTGCGTACGCTGAAATCCAGTTCAAGTTTAAATTTATAAAAACTTTGACGTGGAAAATACTCCATGTCAGGTTTTAACTAGGTGTCCGCACGTCTCCCTGTGGCAATGTTACTGCCACAGGACTGCAGGTATTTGGAAAGTTAAGGGATTATAGGCTATACTAAAACAATATGCTACTTGTGGAAAACAAAACAAACACATGCATTGGTTTTCCAAAACCCTATTAAAATAATGTACACATCCTTGAAGGAAATTATGCACTAAAACATTTCAGTCATTCTATAGAATAGTCTATAACATGTCATGCAGTGGTTTGCAAGAGAGGAATGGCAGTATTTGCACTGCACTGCACAATAAGAAGGGAACGAGATTTTAAGAGATCGCATGATGACGTATTGTTAACAACTAACCTACCATTTGCCGAGAGCTACAGGATGCTATTAGCGCTGAATATTCAAAGACGCAACTACTGTAACCATGTGTTCCTGGTTACAGAAACATTTCAAGAAGAAATAAATGACAGGTCAAGCAGGCATATCACTGGTTAACAAAGTTATTCATTTGAGATCACATATTTTCAGATAGCCAGGGTTGAAGCATGATTCTATTGTGCGTAATTGCAGTGAGGCTGGAGCAGACAGTTGGCTTCTCGATAAACCACGCCATCCTCTGCTGGTTTAAAAAAAAAATGCAACGTGCATAAAATATATATCTCTAACAAATCAGCTGACATGGTACAGTATCATTTGAGCTATATGCTTCTCACCCCCATATAGCATACCCTCGTCCACAGCCTGGGCTACAAACCTGGTCACGTAGGCTATGTTATAGAGTCATGGTTAGTCATTCTCTAGAACGCTTACTAACTTTAAGCTAAACTAATAACAAACCCCCTCAGAAGCTTCACCCCACACATTAGCTGTGTCCCAATTCATGGGCCGCATCCTTTGTGCTGTACATTCTTGAGGTGTTGTGGCAGGGAGACTGGCAACAAAAAAACAAAGAAAAGGTTGACTGTGGACCCGTTCCTGGGTTTAACGCAGAGGATGTTATGTGCTGTCTATCCTTCAAAGGGAACTTGAGGTATAGAACATATTTTTGACCACGTTATACATTAGCCAACACCTAGGCCTATAGCTTGCAGGGTATAGTTGCCATTGTTCAACAAAGTGCTCTTCTGTGCTCTTTATGTGTCCATTTGACAGCTGCAGTAGCATCCATCCTTTTCTTAGCAATATTTACATAGTCCACCGGAGAGCATCCTGCCATCCTATTGGTTAACGTGAAGGAATATATCAGAACACGTCGTAGGGGATGTCAAACTATTAAAATTCTAACACGATAGTCTTTTCGTCGAGACGCCGTGAGGCATCAAAGAGGGCTCGTCACAGAATGTTATATGTCACATTAGGAGTAACGACACCTGTTATCGCTCCCGATAAGCCACGTTCTGTTCCGACGCTGAAAATGCGTTGGTCACAACCAAAATTGGCCTGAAATCGTGTAGTGTGTACTCGGCATAAGAGCTTCGCTGAATTATAATTTTTTGGACGCTTATAACGCTAGAAAACATATTTGTAATTTTAGCATGGCTTTAGCTAGTAGCTGGTTATTATGCCACATTTGAATCCAGAGGGTTTGTGTGTGTTTGTTTGCTTTGGTTATTAACCGACTGCAGTTGTCAAGGTTGCTAGGCAATAGAGGCATGCTTCATGAGGCAAGACCGTCTCATTTCATGTTTTGTTCGGCCAGCGGTCTACAAAGGTGTGGACTCCGTAGACTACGAAGACTGCATCCTTCGTAGGCCGCGTCCTTGAAGGATGCAGCCCATGAGTTGGGACACAGCTATAGAAATGCATTGTTGTGAGCTGTGTTTGCCACTTTGTTTATGTTTCAAATGACGGAGCCAGGGCTGTATAGACGTACCGGTTAATTTTGTCAGCACACACACAGAACGGTGAAGATAGCAAAATCGCGAGGAGATATTTGGTGAATTTGACAAAACCTGTATTAGCTTTCAATTAGCGTGCAATATACCTTTAATGCCACTAGAAAGGCTCCCAAAGAGTGTCCCTGCACGTATCTGCACCTCTAGCAAACAAGACCTCGATATTGGCCTTGCTAAAATACATTTTCTTGCAGTTTGCCATTAGGCCTATCAAGTACTGTAGAGAATGTGGGCTTTGATTTGAGCTTATTTATATGCTAATTAAGTAAATAATGGGGTGTTTTACAAGGTGGAGATCTAAAACCATTTGGCTTTTTTAAGATCATTTGTGATGTGCAGATCTGGGAGAGTGGCGTACGCACGTTTGTTTGTACCTAAATCACTTTTCTCTGAATCACACGTACGCTCATTTCAGAAATGATCAGATCAAATGTAGGATGGTTTCTATGTAACTTTCTAATAAATGGGGGTGTCCAATGGGCAAACATTTAATCACTTGATCAACGCCTACTTACTGAAAATGGCATACACGTGGCAAACACGTGTGTGTGTGTGTGTGTGTGTGTGGTGGGAATGGGTGAGGAAGCTGTGCGTATCTTAAAATGTATTCCTGTAAGTGCCCCTGAGCTGATGGCTGCCTGCTGAACAATATAGATTTTTTTACCATTCCCAATTTTGGCTTTTACTGTACATCACCAGTCACTTTTCAATCTGCTTATGGTCATTAAATTATGTTACAATCCTAGCTAGTACAGTTAGTGCAAAGTAAACAGGTAACAGGTGGTTCATCGTGATATAAAACATGTTGCCTTCCTCTTAAACAGCATAATTCTAACCGGCACACGGTTATCTCCTGCCTACCTTAGTTATCAACTCCTTACTTCCTGAAACCCCTCATGTGCAAACTGAATCAAAAGTGAGTTGCACAAGCAGCCTACTGCAGTGTAAGCAATTGCGAAATTGTATTTTGCACATACTCACACATTCTGCACACAGAACAGACATTACATGCATGAGTGGTAGAATGTGCTCTTCTATACATTTTTTTTAGCCACTAGAAGCAGATGTCCCCCCACCTAAGCCTGTCACACATGGTTAGTGAAGCTAACCATTTTGTGTCCACTGTACTTTTAGGTGTGGAGTGCAACATGCAGTTTTCCAGCAAATGTTAGAATCCAGATTGAGCTAGCATACTGTACACTATCAGTCAGCAAAGTGTTTACATTGACTGTATGCCTTCATCAATATTATTAATATAATTATAATAATATTATACAGTGTAAAAATGACCTCCTGGTCTAGTTGGATATGTTTATTGATACTTTTATTGCACCCAATTTTATGTTATAGCTCTTCACACAACAGCAGTTTGGTTTATACAGGTATTATTATAAACAAAAATAAATATGTTATCAGATAACAGTGTCCTGGGACATCTTTAAAGACAAATTACTGCCATATCGCACGGACAAAGAAATTAACGTTGCCCAGGTGAGCTGATACTGGCACCTGCATAACTTGTTCAATAATCAATCTACAAAGACCCAAGATGAAAATGTCAGTGGCGTTTCAGACATCGTACTGCGTGATAGCATTTCAAACATGGTGCTCTGTGATAGTGCTCCCATACCGACGTATAAAGGTAGCCCTCGCTGTTCATGGCCACGTAGAGCCCCGTCTTTGTGCTCTGGATGGCCACTATCCTGAGTCCCACAGGAATCAAGTTGAACTGCACTGCAAAAATCACAGAAAAGAAGGGACCGGGGATGGAGAAGAGACAAAGAAAGGGGTGGGGGTGTTAGAGCAATCACTCTTTGTCTTGAATGTTCACCGCAGTTTCTCACAGTGTGAAAACAGACAATTGCTTTGCTGCTGTCCCCTATTTCATCCCTTCAATTGGATAGTATTACTGTCAAAGCACAAGATAGTGCCTGAGAGCAAGCAAGAGAGAGAGAGAGAGAGAGAGAGAGAGAGAGAGAGAGAGAGAGATATTTAAAAAGAATAAACCCTTCTTTGTTGTACACCTTAGGTCAGAAAACCTGGGAGTGACTTTGGCGAGAATTCCCCTGTCGGTAAGAAAGTAAAAACAGAAAGAGAACAGAGCTGGAGAGCTTACTAGAACCAAGAGCCCCCCGAATACATTAGAAAGTGACATCTTCCGTGCTTGTCTTGAATTCATTTTCCCATCCCAACAGGGTAAACAGTGCTGCTCTCTCCTGAGGAAGCTTGGTTTTGTTATGTGCATAGCTCTCCATATGAAATAGCTCTGGCAGGCTGGACAAATGCTTGGACTGTGGGCATCTGTGTGTATGTGCATCTGTGTTGCTTGTAGGGTTACGTGTATTCACAAAAGTTGTTTTCCTGCTTTTGTGTTCAGATGTAGATACAAAGTCAAAGTCAGACATACTGTACATGTCTACCATTCCGTGTCTGTACATATTTATAAATACAGTAAGTGGTAAGCAGGGGGACAGCGGTTATAAAACAGGAACAGGAGGTGCTACTGACAAAATGGCAACTAGCTAACAAGTCAAACATGGTTGTGTTTTAGAGTCTAGCTACCAACTGTAGGATTAATTGAGGAATGGAATGTTAGCAGGAAAAAAACCCTAAACCTTCAAATGGTGAACCTTGAATATAAGGCATAATGTCTAACTTAACTCGTATCACATTTGCATATCCAATGTTTGTTTTTTTAAATATAAATCTGACGTCTGTACTGGGAAACTCAAGATGTTCTCACATCAAGTCACTTTTTAGCATTGAAGCTGACCTGTGCTTCTTACAGTAAGTCTAAAAATGATGATCATATTCTAGAAGTGGGGAAAGAAAGTATAGGCAGGGATAGTCTAGTGTTGGGTGTATGACTTCCAGCTGAGAAGTCATGGTTTGATTCCCAAGATGGGCCAGTAAATAAGATTAGCTAACAGATGCTTTTCTTACCATTTGCATCTCTTAATGGATCATTATAAACATTCATTCCAGCATCAAAGTTTGCTTTTCAAGTTTGCCTTAGAGGTATGTACAGTAACACCTGCATATCACCATTTCTGACAGTTTATTAGTCAGCAATATCAACCTCTGCTTGATATTGCTTAACTCAACTTCCACTGTATCCAATATAATCATGCCTGTCCATTTTAATCATTGTTTCAATGAGATTTTAGCAAGGAAAGAAATGCCGTAGGTATTTTTAAGGCACTTGAATAAGGTGAACTCACTGAAAGGTGTGGAAAGTATAGAGCTGCTATCCATCAAAGTCACTATTTCATTGTTGTCATGACACAAATTATATTGACACTTTTTCCTTATTTGGAAATGCTCAATGCGATGCCAGACACAGAATCAACAGAAACACAAAGGACGCAGTGATCTGCAGAAGGTTGCATCCATTTTTTTTGTTCACCACCAGAGAACAAGACAAATGGAGACAACTGTGCAGATGATCAATAGTAGCATGAGAGTGGTCAAGTGTCACTTGAAGCTATTTTTGGTGATTTGGACAATAAATGCACTGAGAGGTTATAGCTGAGGAGTAGATTTAAAGAAAATAAAGTATAAAAAAGTAAAATATATATTAATTATAGTTTGTGATTTTTATCCGCTGCTTTATTTAGAGAGTTAGTCTAATCCAGTTTAACAATGCTTACAATATAAAAACTAGACCTAATTTTAAAGCAGTTACTGTAGGAGTCTACAATAAATTCAGAGATGAATAATGTCAACTCGTTTGTCTTGTTTATTTTCCCGCTTCACTATATATATATACACGCCTCTTCCCGCCACAAAGCTCATCTTCATCTTGTTAGCGATGCCTGGAAAATGTAGTGCCATAAGGGAAACATTAACTAGGATAAAACATGTCCACACAAACAGCAAAATATGCATAGACATTTGTGTAACTGTAACTTTAACTGTGGGTGAGAGTTCACCACATTACATAATATCTGAATTCTCCCAAATAGGGCATTGTTGTCAAAATGACGGATTCCTTCAACAGTTGAGAAAATTATGCCTCTAAAGCATGTTTTAGATTCATAGGGTCATTAGAAGCAATCAGGCATGTCAATTTCAAATCTAAATGTCTGCCAAGTAAATAGATGCACCTTAAGTTATGTAGAGAGAGGTAGGACGGCTAGCATTGACAGAAAGTCAATGCTAGCCTCGGCTTGGTGGACTAGCATTAACAGAACAGGCAGACAGGTCAAATCCACCTTAAAACTCACTACTACTAGCCATAGTGATGTAACAACACACAATATTCAGGTTTTGACCTTTATTCTGAAAATAACATTCCTGCATTAACATTCTCATTACTTGTTTTTGCACATATTCTAGTTAGTGCAAAACTCTGCGTAGCATAGAGCTGATAGTAAAACGTAGGATTTTTAGATAATACACTTTTTTGTCAAATTATCTCGTAGCTGTCCACTAGCTTACCATCCTCTGTGTGTGCTGAAAAAAGAATATGATACTTTTACACAGCCCTTGCTCCGTAAATAAAACCACAAACAAAGTGGTGAATACAGCACACAACAACAATACCCAAGCCTTTGCAATGTGTTTTCAAAGTGTGGGGTGGAGCTTCTGAAGGAGTACCCTATGGAATTGAAGGGAGAGGTGTTTTTGCTTTGATCATGTTCAAACATCACCAAGCTTTCTCCAGAATGACTATAGTTTTAACTAACTTAACATGATCCTATAAGTCACACAAAACACCAGTCTGTCATGACCATGACCAGCTGTATTCTATAGTGTTCATGGCAGCAGTGGGCACGTAATTCTATTGACTCCCTGCAAAGAGCTGGGCTGGGCTACAGTAACAGCATGGCACAAGAGGTGATGAGAAAGTGTGCTTTCTACATAGCACCAGTGCGCACGCACACATGCTCTATCTTGCTTCTGTTTGTTGTATCGATCCCAGAATCTCAAGCAGTTGGTTTCGCAAATGAACAAGGTGTCACCATAGACCACGGCCAGATGACAAACAGTATAGCATGCACCCACTGCCTCTCTCACTTGCTTTCTAGCCTACACACACATGCACACACACACAGACCCAAACCCTCTCTGTGGACGTTTTGGTATTCTTTACAAGTAAATTCCTCAGTGTCTGCCAGTCTCAAATGTCCATCTTACTCTTGATGCACATGTCTGTATGGGGAGGGGTGTAGAGGAGCAGAGACAAATGCATGCCACTGGGTGACAGTATGCTGTCCAAGTTTCAAACCAAAACAAAATGTTTGCAAATGTTATGCTTGTTTCAACCACAAGAGTAGGGTCCCAAATAAGAATGGTGTACCTATAACTGTTAGTAGTTTATCAACCATCACCTGTTCTGTTGCATTCCGTCCATTGCTAATCACTTTTATACAGTCATTTTAAAGGAACATTGTACTAAACTACTGTAAACACTAAGCAATATTGTGAGCCTTATAGCCTACTGAAAGCACTCTGAAGTTTACAATTAATACAGAACATCATAGAGCTATTTAACTATCAAATCTACTATATATCAAGTCACACATGATGGCTTTATTAAAAAATGGGAAAGAGAGAAAGAAGGTGAGTGAAAGACTGCAATCGAATAGTCCAAAAAATTACATCCTATGTCCTTTCCTAACCACTTTTCTCTGACCTTGATTGAAAATGTCATGATCTCAAGTAAGGGTGTGAAGGAGAATTCCTAACTTAGGAAAACACAATGGCTGCCACTTCTACTTGTAATTTTTTTTTTATTTACTATTCGGATGCAGCCAAATACTTAAACCATTTAGTCAGTTTGAGGCTGGGGAACATTTAACTGGTAAAGTGGAGGCATGGTGGTCTAGCGGCCATGGG
>JAODUG010040799.1:0-17130 GCA_027564795.1 Aphredoderus sayanus | reverse complement strand
AGGTTTAGCACTTTCTATCTGCCACAAAGAGCTAGTGATTTGGGTCATTCTGACCCAGAGGACATCACGAGGGTTAAGCAAGAAATCTGTTCCTCAGCCATAGCCGATTTAAAAAAGGGACAGTCCTCAATTTGTGTCTGGTGTTACCCTATGTCCATTAATAATATTTGATAATGTTGTACAACATTCACATATAAGAAATGCAAATATATCCACTGTCAAAATACAGGGTATTCTATAGGCTAAATGTTCCTATTGTGCAAACTCACTCACACACACACACCAAAAACAGCCTCACTTTACCATAAGCAGCCTGTGCTGCAAAGTACAGGACAACACACACACCATAAGGTTTGGCAGGAGGGTAGAACATTAAACTGGACAGTTGTCACTCAGACATACAACCTCAAGTGGCACACCGGGTGCAATAGCTAAATGGCTCTGACAGCACTGAAGGGTGGAGCTAATTGGCAAGGTAATGGTCAGACATGTGGGAGGGGGGCCACAGGACCATCTGGATATTTGCAGACCGTTAAATAATCCTGGAGTCAGTTCTTTGAGTCTCTTCCCCTCTCCCCAGTGCTCCATCGCTCTAAACTCTATCCCCTGCTGTCTCTGCAACAACTGCTGCCTGCCTGCCTGTCTGCCTGAGTCAGTATGTGCACCGAGACCCTCAAAACAATAGAGCAGCTGAACTCACCAACCAGAAGACATACAGAACATCCAAACATAAAACACACCAATCAAAACATTTGGCAGGCAAAAATAAATCAAAGCACAATATTTCAGGGAAACTATTTTACAAACCTGTTTGATATGCATGTACACCGCCATTAATGAGTCAGCTGTAGTTGTGCTGTATTTTAATGCAAGCCAATACGAAAATAAATAGTCTGCATCTTCTGCTCCTTTGCCAACGAATGGTGCGAATGTGATAACAGCACAATGTAAACAACTGCCTTAGTGGAGAGTATAAGGCACCTTGCTAGTCTTCTCAGCATGGCTGGATGGCTCACAGGAGGTCCAGGGCCAACTGACACATATACTGCACCCTGTCAGAACACAGCATGCACTGGCAGGGGTCAGGAGACACAGCCAGCAGCTAACACACGTCATGCACGCGCACACACACACACACACACACACACAGTGTGCACATGACACACACAGTCTGCACATGTGACACACACACACACAGCGTGCACATGTGACACACACACACACACAATCTGCACGTGACACACACACGTATGGACAGAGAGAGGCAGACAGACATAGTCTGTACATGACATACACTGTATATGTGCGTACACATACAGTGCACTGTGCACGTAACACACACAAAAAAAGACCACCCTGCCAGCAGAGAAGACAACAGGGTGCCCACCTGGTTGTGACGGGGTATGCTGACATTGTCGCCCATCGACGCGTTGAATGGGCGGCGCACAGCAGGGGTTTTACACATGGAGAAAAAGAGGAAGGTATTGCCAGCGACACAGTGATGGCAGTACTAATAACCTCCTTTTCTAGCCTATTTCCTGCTCACCACCATGGAGACAAATACTACAATAAAAATAGTAAAATAAAAATAGAAGGGTGTAGAATGGTCTAGTGGTTTGACTTCCAGCCGGAAGGTTGTGGGTTCGAGCCCCGGAGTTGCTGGACTACCTGCAAGCATCCTTGGGCAAGATCTCTAACCCCAATTGCTCCCAGTGGTTAGGTGCTCCTTGCATGGCTTGCACCACCATCGGTGTGTGAATGTCTAACTATATGACAAATGTACTATGTGTAAGTTGCTTTGGATAAAAGCGCCTGCCAAATGCCGTAAATGTAAAATGTAAAAATTAGCCAAGGTCAGCAGAATAACAAATGCCAACAAGTTATCTCATTACACACAATTAGTTCACTCACTATAGTGATTATTTTAAATTCATGTAATCATGAATACACCCTCACGGGAGCCACTGGTAGCCGAGAGGCATCCTAGATGATGAACCCATTGACCGCTCAGTGTACTGCATGGCCAGTTGTGTACATGTGACTCTGTAGCCTGTGACCAAGTCAGACAAGGTTGCCGAGGGCGACCGTGCAACATTGGTGAACTGGTTAGAGGCGGAGAAGCCTCACCAACACACCAGCTGACAATAGGCCCTCTGTGGCTCAGCCAGACGGCTGCCAACAGCTGGCTCACGCACGCACACACACACACACAAAAAGACAGAACTCAGACACTTCTGCATAAACACGGAAATCAAACACGTAAGCACTCTGCGCTGTGCTCGCACGATGCATGCGCACATCCAAACACAAACGCATGCACCAACATACAGCAACACACTGTGAATGGGATTCAGAACCCCATCACCCCCCAGCCCCCAACCAAAACATCCTGTCCTGGGAAAGCCAGACACAGTTCAGCTCTGCACTCAACCAGCTACAGAAGAGTCTAGCCAATTCGGTCTATTCTGCAGCCATTTGCACAGTGAGCGAAATGAGACCCTGCCCAGCAGTCTGACACCTCGGTAATAACATGAATTGCTGTGAGCCACTACTCTCCGTTTTAGAGGACAACAGTAGGGTTCAAGAGCAGCTCCTGACCTATATTTATCCCACCCCCCCCAACACACACACACACACGCCATGGGAATTATCGCAGGACATATCTGGCTTGTTATTCTCTGCTTTTCCATATCCACCCTGCTGCTTTCCATTATATTCCATGCAGACATGGAAAATATAGGATAGTCTAACATTAATATTTTACATTAATATTTGGTTCGGGCAGGCAGTCTGGCTCCACCAAGACCTCTCTCTCTCTCCCTCCCTCCCCCCCTAGAATACACACTTCTCAAACACTCAATAATCATAACTCACAGTCCCGTTTCCCCTGCTCCACACGCAAACGCATCCGCGCATGCACAAACACACACTTCTGAGGACCACCGAGGGCTTCCCTCTCCCAGAGTGGAGGAACGGAGAAGAGAGGATCATAAGTAGACAGAGAGAACAGGCCAGCAGGTGACAACTGAAGGAAGTGGCAGAGGAAGGCCACACTGAAGGGGGGAGAGGGGGTGAGGCAGGGAAGATCACATAGTGGGAGGAAACAACCCGTGCTGGAGCTAATCAGCATCAAATGCCACACAGCTGTAGCCCCCTCAACCTACAACAACACGCCATAAGACAAAACCGTAGAATATACTATACACACAAACTGTACATTCAACAGACCACTCCTTCTCACTCACACATTTTCCCTGATGCTGTAGCCCTTAGTATTTGTGTTTAAAAGGAAAATAAAATAACACTTTATTTATTAATTTAACAGAAAACACACTGCTAAAGGAAATATCAGCCAGACAAAGGATTGGAAAGCTGTCTTCTATGACGACTCGGGAAAACGAATGGATCATCAGTCACCTACTACTACTTCAAAAACAGCTCCACTTTGCGTACTCCACCCACACACAAACGCAGGACAGGGGTTGGGGCCTGTCGGGGGGCTACGGATGACAGATTGTGTCCTGACGTTGCCGGTGACTGGGAAAATTGACGCAGGATAGACTGAAACGTGCGTTGAACTGGAAGCTGATGGTCTGCCTGCTTGTCTGGGAGATTTCTGCCCGTGTGGCCTGTAGCCTACTAATCAACGATCAGTAGCATACATCAGATCCTATTGTGCACAACCTAATAGTCTACTGTACTTTCTATCACAATAGACTATGCAACGCAGCGGCGCTGCCCTAATTTTGCGCATAAAAGATTTTGAAATTAAATAAAGAACCTATTTAAAACCCAAAACATGCATATAAATAAAATAACAACCCGTGTGTGATTAGGCTACTTACATTTCAAGCATAATCTCATTCAGGTAAATTCCATCCACTAATTCGACATATTCCGATAGTTTGAAGCCATCTGAAACATTTACTGTCGGTTTGCCCACTGTCTTCACCTGGAAATAAATAGGACAATGCAAATTAGGCGTTAACATGATAGATGATCAAAAACAGGGCATTCTCGGGGGCAGGGGGTCGTAAGATTCGTAATAGGACGTAGGAGTTGGTTAATTAGGGTCTTACCCATGAGACCAGAGGCGTGAGCATAAACTGCTCCAGCAAAGGCGTAAAAACCTCGTTTTCCATAATATCTTTGAGAAACGAACGCAGTCTAATTTAAGAAATGTATGGAAAATCTCGTCACTCCTTTATTGGGAGTTTTCTTTCCAGTCGCGTCGCCAACCCTCTCTTTCTTCAGACACCGCTCATGTGGCTGATTCAATTAAATCGACTCTCATTTTGGCTGAGCAGGAAACACTAATGACCACTTGATAAGACCTCTGCTTTTTTGAGATGAAGGAAAACGCTGTAATCCGCGATCTTCAATCTCCACACGACCCAGTTAGTCTCCAGTGCCAGTGACAGGGATTTGCTTCCTGAGGGCAAGCGCTCACATTTTTGCAAAGCCTTATTGGCTAGCTCAAATATGGTGTTGCAGTCCACAAAACCGGTTGTACGTAAAGACGTTAAGGCTGCAGAATATGAGTCCTGTGGATTTTTTAAATCACGTACTCCTTCATTAGTTCACAGTAAAACCAACCCAGACAAACCACAGTGGGGGATTCTGGACCACAAATTTACCCAGGACGCATGAAAAATGAGAATATCCTTAACACAAAAAAATGTATTCGGCCCCTTAATCATTCTTGGCAGTCAAAATGTAGAGTAAATAATGTTATTATATAGGTTATTCCTCGTTACAACTCTTCTCTGTCTCCCTTCCAAGCGAGCGACTAACGGCTGCTACATAATACTGATTTGACTTGATTTCAGATGATGACTGGAGGCTGAACACTTGGGACCGCCTTTCTCTCCATCGCTCTCTCTCTCTGACCAATAGCTGACGCGTATATCTTCCTCAGCCGAGAACAGTGCTGTCTCATAGCTAGAAGAAGAAAATGGGACATCAATGATGAAGGTCAAAGTTATTATTTAGGCTAGCTATACTTGAGTTATAATTGTTTACGTAATATTACTGGAAAATTATAGGTCAACTTGACAATTTACCTGAATGTGAAGGCGATATATTGCGATGCGTTCTGCGTTCACAGTTAACACAGTGATTCAGTATGCACTTTTTATTAGCCTGGTTCAAGACTCCCGAATCATTCATTACCTGTAATCATATTCGTTCTTCTTTTTGGCAAATACGATGTGTACATAAAATAGACCTTTTCAGCAAATACTGACACCTGGTGGATAATGAGTATAAAAAGGACATTGGAAGTCATTATACAGTATTAGTAAACTGTTGCAAGTATATTTATATAAATTATGGGAATATTGGAAAGTATAGTTCTAGCAATTACAGCATCAACCACTAAACGAATGAAAGATTACAAACCATATTGTCAAAATAATACTGTGTACTGTTTGACCATTTTGGGTCCACTGAATCTCTATAATACATGAATGGCTAAGTATACATTTTTTTAATGCATGTGTAATTGAATACTCAAGGTCTTGCTGAGAGAGGATTTGTGGGGTCAAAATCTTTTGTTCCGCACATGTTTTATCTAACACTCCATCAGTCTACACATGTAATATTATTTGCTGTGTCAGTAGGTAATACATGTTCACAGTCATTCACCGAAATAAAAAATAATCACACTATCCCGTGATTAATTACTCTGTAGGTGTGAATAAGGAGAGATGTCCTTGCAATCAAATGCCAATTTGAATACAATAAGAGATATGGGACTTTGGGACTTGGTTCAGCAACCAGAACCATAGCTACGATCAATGGAATAATGTACCTGCCCTCGAAAACCTACAGTATGATTAATTTACTGGCAGCCTAGCGCACAGAGATAAGGACGGTTACTAATTTGCATTTAGAATAACCAGCTGAGTGGAGATCTAGCAGTGTGTCCTGTTGGCAGAGTATACAGTTGCTTTCCAAATGTGTTTAACTGGTTAAAGATAATATACAGACATGAATCCCCATAATAGTGTTATACAATCTGATGAGTTTACATTTGAAATGAAAACTTCGCATTTGATGGGATGATTTTATAAAGTACTTATAAGTAAGACCAACATTCAATAGCTTTTCCTAAATTCTTTAGTCTTCCCTTTTTTCAAGAATGAAAAAAATTACTATTATAAATAAAGGTTGTTCTCTTAAAGTTAAAACAATTTCACAGTAGGCCTATTAACCAAACATGTTCTCCAGCCTTCCCATTTTTTGTAACGGCAAAAAGTTCACTTTCCCCTCAGGGAACAACAGACCAGATCTTATCAAGTATTTTCTTGTTTTGTCAAAGATGTGAAAGGTAAGGCACGTGTCAAGAGCCAATGAAATTAAACTCTTGTCATACACACACGCAGTTCACAGCAGCAAAGTGAAACATTTACAGTAACTACCAATGTGTTTGCCTATAGGGAACTCAAACTCCAGATAAAAAGTCTGTTCAAGCATGACTCATATCCTAATCAGCCTCAACACAATTATGCTATACTCCATTAAAGTTGATAATTTGTGAGTTTATATGTGTGCATGTGTGTACAGTAAGTGTTTGTGTGTGTGTTACACTATATCTACATCTATACTGCATATACTGTATATACTGCATGCATTGACTTCTGATTCGAAAGTTCTTACAGGTAAAAGTGTATTATACATGATGCTTCAAATTTGCTTGGACACAGCAATGTCCCGCTTCAAACAGTGACCCATTGATTATAAAGACCTTCAACAGACATTTCTCATAGTAGGAAAAATACCTTATAGAATGTAATTACCGTATTTTCCTTCTGCAAAACCTACACACCTCACTTTTTGGCTCAGAGGCGAGATGGTGTGTTGATTTTTACAGCCCATGGAATTCTGTACTCCAATGGCAGTTAGAGTATAGCCGAGGGAATGCTTTCTATGGTCCTTGAACAAACAGCAACACAGAGAAACTACCTCAGATTCCACCACAGGAATAATGAGTTTATTTTGTTCTTCTCCCGCTGTTTCTTTCTCTCTCATCCACTCTCTCCTTTTTTCTACAGAGAGATGACTGGTTTCCTGTTAGTTATCTAGATGGTATTTATTGGTCCCCACAAACATTTTAATTTCATCCAGTCTTGAGTTCATGTTTGGTAGTTTAACTGAAGTGGCTTGCTGTAAAAACCTATAAACAATGTGAGTTATACACAAGTAATCTCCAAGCAGTTGGCATTATTACACTAATACATCTTCCAAAATAAGTAAACCTTTTCTGTTTGTGTAACAGATGTTTTGAGAGAGAGAGGGTGTAAGAGAGTGTGAGATAGAGAGAGAAAAGTGATATATATATATATATATATATCACTTTTCACACACACACACATATATATATATATATATATATATTGCTTATGAACTTAGAAACTACTACTAGAAATCATGATGACTAACATTGCGGTTAAGAATCAATTTGTGATTTTATGTCTGTGAACAGTGCTATTTAAATAAACATAATTACTCACTGTATATAGATTACTAAGATTACCAGGTACTGAAATATACCATGTTTCAGCAGTTAACTGGTAAATACAAAACATCTCCTAGCAACAGACTGAATGACAGACTTCTACCAGCACCATGCATCTTAGCTTCCTGCCTGGCATCTTGCCATGTGCCATAATGTAATTACCACGCTTGTGACAAAGGCTATCAGGCTTTGCCAACTTAAACCACGATGAGCTGTCTAAATGGCAGTACCCTCAAGCTCATGCATGTCCGTGACAGACAGCATGGGGGAAAGAAACCAATTAGCGGCAGCAATGACAGTGGGCGGAGGTGTCGATCAATCATGAAAAAGAGCCAAGATAAACAGTTCAGTGCACAAGTCTAGTCCAACCATTATTTACCATCACACATGGAGAAGTGCTGTTGTGTGAAGACATATTAAATACCTCAGATTAGAGAAACAGTTATCATACTTAATGGAAACCTTCAGAAGAGCTGACACAGCATGTTTTAGATTATCCATACTGTAATCTGTTTTTAAATCCATAGCAATGACTTTCTGCCAGAAATCGAGAGACCTAAGGTCACACCCGTGCATAAAATCCTTAAAATCCATGTGTGTGACAAGTTGAGATCATGCTGATGTTCTTGTTGTTGTCTTTTTAACAAAACAGCAAATCATAATACTGAAAAGTAGTACATACTTAACACTGACAAAATAATTCATAAAGTGGTAAAAACCACGCAACACAGACAAATTCAAACATATTATTGTTAATTTGAGGTTTACCACTAAGCCATAAATAGACCAATTCAGTTATAGTTGTACTCCATATGTCTGAATGGCTATGAGAGCTTGATACCCCAAAGCCACTGTACTTAATATAAGGTTTGTTTTAAAAGAAATCATGAGATTTGTTCCCATAACAACTGGATAAATCCCACTGTGGGCAGGAAGCCTGGCTCACTAACAACATACAGACTTGTGAGTAGACCCTTTGTTGCTTGATTGATTAATTCATTGAGCAGCTGGATAGCCTATGAATAATGGCTAGCTATTTGATAGTGGGCTGACTCACTGACTGAATGATGTTACCTTCATTGATGGGCTGGGTTATTGGATTGCTGACAGGGTAAATGCCTGATGTGTTGCGTCCCAATAGATGCCATTTCCTATTCCTATTTCCTAAACCTCCAGATGTTTCCTACATAGTTCCACCACTACACCCATGTTTGCCCAATACATGTTTTTAGGGGACACCTGGGTATTATTAACCCTTCCATATAATGGACTTTGTATTTTGTTACTTCATAAATGCCGAGATGTTTCCTCTATCCACCGTTTTATACACTGTCCCAATAAGAGAGGCTGCTTTAAATAGCCAGCCAGCGGCTACATTAGCTACGTGCTACAGAAAGAATTTTCAATAGACTCCACACACAAAGCAGTCTAAATCTGTGTGCAGGATTTCTTGTGAAACTGTTAGGAGACACATTTTTTGTCACAAGTTTGCTATCCCTTTACAATTGCATGTTTATTACCATTAATCTTGATTATTCCATTAATTTATCAAAATTATTACACTACATATTTTAATTGCAATTCCCCCTTATATTATTGGAAAACTGTACATGGATGAATTCCATGTTTGTTTGTCAAATGCATTTTAATTTAATCCTTTTGAAAACAAGCAAAACAAGAGAAAAACACACCTCTCAATTTAAAATACAATGTGATTGAAAAGTGCTTCTTTGACGACACGACGAGCAACACACACATGTAATTTACTATTAGGAAATGCAAAGCAATGAATTTGTGATTTAACACTGAATCCTAGTGGTTATACATTGACACTGCAATGCATTGCACCACTTGAAAGGAAGGTGTTATTTATATGTACAGTTCATAGCCATTGTTTATACACATAATACATACTTTATATATGAAATATAAGAATTTGCAAGAATTAATTTGTACGGTCCAAAATATATATATATAATAATCACCGCGGAATGGTTTAGAAGAGGTATATGTTTAGTGTGGTCACATTTGACGATACACAGAGCTCATCCAATCAAATGTAATTTTTGAGGAACTACTTCCGTACATGTGATGTACCGTCATGGATGCCCCCATGTGTTATAATAATACTACAGTGTCCAAAATCTCACAGTGTCCCTGAAATATTTTGTTTTATTGTTAATAGACATGGGCTTTTTACGTCTACTTGGGCCTTCCTTTGCCCGTTTAGGTTTCCGTTTATGTCACCAAAGCGTGTATGGCCGACATGGGACTATAGGCAAAGTGGGAGTGGAGTTGGGAGAAAAGTGAGTTTGCATTCTGACCTTTCATTATTCATAGTTTCTGTTAAAATAATAGTTTTCATACGAATTGTTTTTCAGCGATCTATGCTGCTGACATTTTTGTCATTTCATCGTCATGGTTTAAATTGCCTGCTCCTGCTGTGACTTACATTTAACTGACCTGCCTGCAGCCAACAAGGCTTCAAAGCAGTGTATTTTGTTCTCAGTGTTGTAGTACAGTATACTAGTGGGTGAGCTCATTGAACAAACCTACACATAATCGCTGTTGTCCTGTTATAGGAAACTACAGATATCTACAGGAAGGTTTGCCAAGTTTGCTGATGGATCTGCTGTGGTCCAGGTATGTCAGTACACCAACACGTGTATTTAAAACTCGGTAGGCCCAGAATATTATTGGTAACAGACTTACATTTTGACTATTGTTACTGTGATAATTCCCTAACTGCCATGTGAAGCTGGGGGATAGCTCTGTGATGGTCACCGCTGTCAGCAAGATCAAGCCTTCTCCATCACAGTTCATGCCCCTCGTGGTAAGTAACACTTTATCATATTCACCAGAAGTATACAGATAGGATGTGAAAATTGAGAGTTCTCCACTAGTTGCATTAAAGCAGTGCACATTATACAGTATATCCGGGGTAAACAGAAAATGTAAAAGTGACATGATATTATTTTATCTACTATATTGTCTACTTATCATTATAATTTAGTCTATTTTTGACTTTATAAACGAATGCTGTTTTTGATTTATTGCCGAGCTAATCAAATCTAATCCCCCTAGCCCGAGATAATCTCCCTTCTTCACATCTTTAATTTACAGGTAGATTACAGACAGAAGGCTGCTGCTGCAGGCCGTATTCCTACCAACCATCTGAGACGGGAGCTGGGCACCACCGACAATGAGATCCTCACCAGCAGACTGATTGGTTAAGTTTACCCTGACATCATTCCTACACCTTTCCTTTTAATAAGGTTAGGTTTCTTAGTATGGCTGCGATATCTGCCCGCAAATGCTGCTGTATGTGTGGAATGTGTGTATGTGTCTTCAGATGTTGTTCCTATTAATACTAAATATGGTACTATGCCTTGTGAAAACTTTTAACAGTCATATTTCCTTTAATACTTAATATGGTACTATGCCTTGTGAAAACCTTTAACGGTCATATTTCCTTTATAGACAGGTCAATCAGGCCTCTGTTTCCTGCTGGATACTTCTATGACACTCAGGTCAGTTAGGTTTATACAGTATAACAGCTAACCTTAACCGGCATGACATTTACTACAAATCAGTTTAAAATCTAAACATTTTCTGTCCTGTCTGTGTGAAAACATTTTTATGTTTCTGTGTGGTTTCTATGCTACAGGTACTGTGTAACCTACTAGCTGTCGATGGGGTCAATGATCCAGACATATTGGCTATCAATGGAGGTGAGGAAAAATCTTAGAAATTAATGTCAGTGGAGAAAGTTTTTTTCTTTCTTTTTGTTACTAAATCAACTGTCTTTCATAACAGCATCAGCTGCCCTGGCCCTGTCCGATATCCCATGGAATGGACCCATTGGTGAGGAAAAAACCCAGCCACTGTCACACATGTAGTATTGATGCATTTAACCCTCCCGCTGTCCTCCGGGTCAAACTGACCATAAACAATACCAACACATGTGCTGCAGTTTGCGCCATCTGCTGGCGCAACAAGGTAATGCGTTGGAAACCCGAGGACAGTGTGTCTGCTACATTTTAAGATGTAATAAAGGTGGAGTCAGGGATGCTGGGGAAAACTTGTTGATATTTGCACTCGATCAAAACAGAAACACCTCTCCTTTCAGTGCCCCTCCCCACATTGGACATGTATTGCCAAAGCTGGGATAGTGTTGTGTGGTGCGGTCTGCACCACTTTGTTTGTGTTTCCATTTACAGAGCCAGGGCTGTGTAGAAACACAGGATTATTTTTCTTCTTCTTAAGCTGAATTAGCCAAAAAAAGGGTATTAGCTTACAAATGCTGGCTCCACCTTGAATGCTGTGCTGGTGAAGCCAACCGCACAAGGCTCCTTGACCAGCCTAATATGAATGTGCAGTATATGTGATGCATGGCCATGACCTCTTCAGGTGCGGTACGCGTGGGCCTGGTTGAAGGAGAGTTCTTGGTAAACCCCACCCGAAAAGAGATGTCCTCCAGCACTCTCAATCTTGTTGTAGCCGGATCCCCCAGCAGTCAAATTGGTGAGGGACCAGACACCTTGAAGCCTGCTTTTATGTGGACACGTTGTGTCTGCACATTACTGGCAGTGAACTCAAATAGTTTGTTTTGATGTTTTTATTGTGTGACCTGTTTATTTACTATTAACTAAGAAGGTGATTAATCCATCCTACACATACACCCCCGACTCCTCAAACACTTGGAGTGAGTCCCACCAGCCAAAAGACTTTGCAACCACCACAAATACCTCTCACTACTTGCAGATGTTTATTTTTAATGTTATGTTACATTTAATTTTACGCTGCTATATTTTTATCGTTTTATTTTATTGTTTTTATGATGTAGATATCCCTCCATGTTGAGGACTATGGTGGTAATGTATTGTAATAATGACTGTACTTGTAAATCGCTTTGGATAAAAACCATCAACTGCGCAGGAATAACAACTCTCTCCCCATCAGTAATGATGGAGGCTTCAGCGGAGAACGTGCTGCAGCAGGACTTCTGCCACGCGGTGAAGCTGGCTGTGAAACACACCCAGCAGATCATCCACGCCATCCAGCAGCTGATGCGAGAGCAGAAGGTCACCAAGCGCACGCCGGTCAAGATCTTCTCAGCCCCGGCGGCCATGGTGGAACACGTGCAGCAGTACGGAGAACCTTGTGTCCGTGGTCCATCCACTTAATTGTTGTTCAGTCATTAAGTACCGTGCTAGTGTGGACAATTGTACAGCTTGGTTTTTTTCCCCTCTTCTGTGCAGATTGGCTTCAGAAAGGATCTATGCTGTTTTCACTGATTACGCCCATGATAAAGTGAGTAATTACTTCAACGCGTCCAGTGAGCATTTAATCGGCAGATGGTACACTTAGACTGAAGTAGGATGTGCTTGCCACTGTTCACTAGCTTATATTGATTTCAGATTTCAAGAGACGATGCCATCAACAAGATACGACTAGAAACGGAGGAGACTGTAAAAGGTTACTTTATTTAAAGTGATACATGATAACATGTAGTTCTGCGTCCTAATTTGTGCATCTTTATCTTACAGAAAATTTTCCTCAAGCTGATCCCTTTGAGGTCATTGAGTCCTTCAACGTAGTGTGCAAAGAGGTTTTCCGCAATCTAGTTCTTAACGAGTACAGGAGGTAAGCATGTATAGCTTGTAAGGAAGGCCCCAAGACTTCTGTTAAGAAATGTTCAGTCATGCAAATAATGCAAAAACCTTTTTTTATAAACACACATGCTGCTATTTGTCAATGTGTGCGTATGTATTAGGTGTGATGGGCGAGAGCTCACTGCACTGAGGAATATCTCCTGTGACGTGGACATATTTAAGCCACTTCATGGTTCAGCCTTATTTCAAAGAGGACAAACACAGGTGAGCACAGTGCTTGATTAGTCAACTTCTAATAAGAGTGATATTTAATAGTTACCTGAGCTTCTTTGTACTTCAGGTGCTGTCCAGTGTAACGTTTGATTCCTTGGAATCAAGTATCAAGGCAGATATTATCACCACAGCTTTAAGGTAAAGTATGATTGATTTTTTTACACATGCACACAAATTACAATGTTTTTTACTGTATTAACTGACAGTTATTGGGCTGGGTTTGCTTCTCTTAAAACAGTGGCGTTAAGGACAAGAACTTCATGCTCCATTATGAGGTGAGTGGGTAAAGTTTGTTTCATTTTATGATTTCTGCTTCCACACCATGCTTCTGAGCTGAGCCTAAATGACCTTTGGCCTTTATCTCAGTTTCCTCCCTACGCGACCAATGAAGTTGGCAAGACTGGAGGGATGAACAGACGAGAGCTGGGTCATGGTGGGTACCTGGTTACCTTTTAAAATATTTTGTTGTATGTAATTCCAGTTGTCAAATGTCATGGCGTATTTGCTCAATACGATCCTTGACACTGTATTGTGTGTGTGTTCTCCCAGGTGCCCTGGCAGAAAAGTCTCTACGGCCAGTCATTCCTACAGACTTTCCTTTCACTATCAGAGTCACTGCTGAAGTACTGGAGTCAAACGGTAGGAATCAATCCTCAATACAACTACATTTTCCCTCTTCCCTTTCTACATTCTCAGTCTCTTCTTGGTTTATTTTACTATAGGGTCTTCGTCGATGGCCTCTGCCTGCGGTGGCAGTCTGGCTCTGATGGATGCAGGTACTGCCAAAGATACTGGAATAATAACAAGAGTCACACATTGTAATGCATTTCAGCGGAATAAATGGTCTCATAAGTGGCCATGTCACCAATGGCATTTTGCTGTGGAGGCTGACATACGCAGCATCCAGACAGCTTTTAAAAAAATTATAAATACATAGCTTTTTCTATGCATTTTGGCCATGGAGTATGAAGATGGACTTTTTGCAAAATTCCTTCAAGGGTGAAAATATTCAGAAACTCCATTCTAAGTGTAAAAACAAGGAAGATGTTTTGGCTTTGTCAGCTTGTGTTATCTCCTTTGTTTGACTTCAGAGTGTGCGCCATAATCTCCTTTTGTTAAATCAGGAGTTTTTCTTGAGAGCACATGATCATACATCCATATGAAAACACAATAAAATGCTTTATTTTAATGTGTTTTCATATGGATGTACAGTAGATGTTTTACTTCATCCACGTGCTTGTATGGACAGGACGGAAAATACCTGTTTTAAAACATACCAGTGTACGTGTGGACTAGGCATTAGTCTGAACAAAAGCTGTGAAATAATATGTACTGCAAAAAAGTCAAACTGGGGTAATACACTTTGCCCTGTTTCGGTTTCGCTAGGTGTGCCCATTTCTTCTGCTGTGGCAGGCGTAGCCATTGGCCTCATCTCCAAACCAAACCCAGACAAGCCTACAGAGGTCCAGGACTACAGATTACTGACCGACATTCTGGTAAATACTGCTAAAAGTACAACTCGGACAAATTTCCTTTCTGCAAGTCCTCAAAAACATGACAGTTCAGATTCAGATTTTTGATTTGTTCAATATTTCTCCATAGGGAATAGAAGATTACATGGGGGATATGGATTTCAAATTGGCTGGAACAAGCAAGGGTATCACTGCCTTGCAGGTACTTCACAATGTCCTGACAGCATATGCGTTACAGCATCTTCCATATTACTTCGGACCATGTATCAATTACCTTACAGTGTTTAATACTGTCTTCCAGGCTGATGTAAAGATTCCTGGCTTGCCCCTGAAATTAGTGATGGAAGCTATCCAACAGGCCACAGGCAAGTTTCTACGACAGCCAAAAAACATTGAAACAATTATACTATAGATGTAATGGCCTTATTTAAAATAATAACAATTAATTATCCCATTTTCCAGTGGCAAAGAAGGAGATCCTAGGCATTATGAATAAATGTTTAGCCAAACCAAGGACAACAAGGAAGGAAAATGGACCTGTTGTTGGTAAGCTTTGTGTGTGTTTTACGAACTGTGACTATGCTACTGTTAACCAGTTACATTTTTGTATCTCTAAGATATGTCTTATTGTTTTTTTTTAGAGACTATCGGGGTGCCAGTCTCTAGAAGAGCTCACTTTGTTGGCCCAGGAGGCTATAATCTTCGCCGGCTACAAGCTAAAACAGGTACAGTAACTCAATGTGTTTGTTGCAACTTACGGTAGTTTGCGAAAATAACTACCACGTCCTGTTCTCTCGGCAGTAAATCAAAACAATAAGCAAGTGGCGTTTCATATATTTATGTAAATATATCAGATAATGATAACACATTTTGGCACAACTGTGACAAATTTGCCATGACAGCCATTTTCCTCTCATGCTCAGGGCGGGGAAACTCTAATTCTTATAGCAACAGTGAACTACCGTAATACATGTAATGTGGTACTGCTGTTTGTTCAGGTGTGACAATCAGCCAGGTAGATGAAGAGACATTCTCAGTGTTCGCCCCAACGCCTGGAGCCATGAATGAAGCGCAGGACATCATAAATGAGATCTGTAAAGATGATGTGAGTCCCCTATACTTGCAGGAGCCTCTGGCTAATAAAATAAATAAATCTCTTACTACGCTACTGAAATACAAACAATATTAACAATGCAAATAATACTGAGCTTTCTATTGTGTTTCCTGTGTGTGTGTGTGTGTGTGTATTTGCTTTGACAGCAAGAACAACAGTTGGAGTTTGGTGCAGTTTACACTGCCACCATCACTGAGATAAGGTAAACATGGGGTGTCATTTGAGCTAGTGTAACTATAATCTAACCCCGTCACACATGTTGTTTTTAGAATTGTAAAGACCACATCTAAAGCACCTTATTTGTTTTCCACTTCAGGGACATAGGTGTCATGGTGAAACTCTATCCGAATATGAGTGCGGTCCTTCTGCACAACTCACAGCTGGACCACAAACGGGTTAGTAAAACTGAGCAAACACACAACACACAACACACACACACACACACACACTAACAGGCGTGTGGCTGGCCCTGCTATGAAAACAAAGAACAGAGGATCTCAGATTACAACACACACAGGGAGTGTGATATCATTCTTTGCTCAGGGTGCTATTACTCCACTATATAATTACATAGAAAATACGTTTCTGCTAGAATAATTTGTAAAATATCATATAGAGTGCCTTTTAAATAAACATAGACTGTGTGTGTGTGACCCACTCTTGTGCCTAGTCCACAAGTTCCCGTCTAAACGGCTATTTGTAAATACGTAGCTTTTTCTGTGCGGGTTGATTTTTCATCCACATGCAAACAGTGTATACGATCACTAAAGTTTGGAGTTTGTGCAAAACTCTTTCCAGGGTGAAGATATGTTGAAACTATGTATTCAGTGTTCATGTGTAGACAAGGCAAACAGAGTTTTTGGCTTGTAACATCCGCTTGTGCTCCGTTATCTCCTTTGTTTGACATCAAAGTATGTGCTGTGTGTAACCGTTTGTACAAGAGACATTTTCTTAACAGCTTTCAAGCATGCAGTTGCATTTTAAAATAGATGGAGATGTATTTTTATATATAGAACTTTTTTTTAACGAAGCAAGAAAATCCCCATTTAACACTCCTTCTGTCCTAGGACGTCAAACTGACTCAACGCACTACGTTGTTGCTCCAGCAGATGGCACCATAATATATATATATATATA